>JAJIBD010034515.1:12500-24326 GCA_021461705.1 Cryptotis parvus | reverse complement strand
GGGCCTTGGGCATAAGAGGTTACTTAAACATTTAAGTAACCTCAAATGTTTGTTATAATCTTGTTTTAGGAAAGAAATGTCTGCCGTGGAGTGTGGGGGCTGGAGCTGGGGCTTTCGCTGGGGGCAGCGGCTTGACTGCACCAGAGCCAAATTTTTAGTAGTTTTAAACTTTTGTCCCTATAGCGTCAGATCAGCAGAATAAAGTCTGCTTCTGTCGTTAGAATTGACTTCCCTGTGTTTTTGTTTTGGTAAAAACCTCTTGTAGAAATGCTGTGCGTGAGAATTGCTTTATTTCACCCCATAATGAGGTTTTTCCTCCGTCGCTGTAGGAGTAGCAGGAGCCGCCCCCCCTTCACTCCCGGAGTGATCAAAGCCATGGCGAATATCAACGAACGGCCCATAATATTTGCGCTTGAGTAACCCCACAGCGAAGGCTGAATGCACGGCCGAAGAAGCATATACTCTTACAGAGGTAATAATAATCGGATTGTTTGGTGAATCTGATATTCCCTCCCAGAAACCCGCTACAGTTCTTGATAATTCTTTTCCTGGTGAGCCTAGCTAGAGATTGCAGCATGCGTCCCGTGTCGTCACTCCCGATCTGACTTGCTGGGGAGCAGTTATTCAGCACTTCCTGTGCATTTGAATCCCCTCCTTTTCTTTGAGAATGAAGAGTAGCTTTATTTAGAAACCACGAGAAGGGAGTAAAGAAACAAAAAGGAGTGGTCTGAGCCATACCGCCGCAGGAAGGATGCTCACCTTGCACGGGCCAACTCGGGTTTGATTCCTGGCATCTCATGTGGTCCCCAGATCCCATCAGGAGGGAGCCTGGGTGCAGAGGCAGGAGTAAGCCCTGAGCACTGCCAGGTGTTCCCCCACCCAAGTCTTTTAAAAGGAAAGAAGAGTTGTTCTACACCCTAGGTTGGGTTGTTAGTGACCCTCCAAAGGGAGTACCCTATTTTGAAAATGGAGGGGAAAGTTTCACACTCAGAGTAGAGGGGCGGGTGGATCCAGAAGTGGGGGAGCACCTCCTAGCTGTTTCAAAGCCCGGGGTGATTTGGTTTTGTTGGTTTCTGGTTTGCGCCACACCCAGCAGTGTCTTTCAGTACTTACTCCTATCTCAGTGCTCAGGAGTTACTTGTGGCAGTGCTTAGGGACTGTATGCCGGGATTGAGCCTGGTCAGCTGTGTGTGCAAGGCAAATGACCTATATCCTTTGCATTACCACTCTGACCTTAGGGTATTTTTTTTTTTTCATTACTTGAGTGGTCAGTAGTGGGATTAAAAATTCGTGTCCGTAATTTGAAGCCTGAGGTGGAGTTTGCTTCCTCTGTGTGATTCTTTTGGTTTTGGCCCACACCCAGCAGTGCCCTGGCGTGACTCCGGCTCTGCATTCAGGGTCTTGGCGCCATATGGTGGTGCCGGAGTCCAGACTGGGGTTGGCAGCTTGCAAGGGCAGACGCCTCCGCACTGGACCTTGTTTCCAGCCCCTGTACTGCTTGCAAGGCAGACACCCCCGCACTGGACCTTGTTCAGCCCCTGTGCTGCTTGCAAGGCAGCACACTGTGCAAGGCCTTGCGCACTGGACTTTGTTTCCAGCCCCTGTGCTATCTTTTTAGAATCATTTATATGTCATGAGTAGATTTCACATTGAGTTTTTAGTGTTACATAAAAATAATGATATCCAAAGGGGCGGAATGATGGTACAGCCGGGTAGTGCATTTGCTCTTGCAAGCAGCCAACCCGGGGTTCAATCTCTGGCAACCCCTAAGATCCCCAAGCAAAACCAGAAATAATTCTGAGAATGCCAGGAGCACCCCTCAACATCACTAGGTGTGACCCCCAAAAAAAATTAAAGCAAACTAATAGCATGTTTGTATGTTTGTAGTAACCTCTTAAATGTTTGTTATAATCTTGTTTTTAGGAAAGAAATGTCTTGGTGTTACTCTAACCCCCTCTACTGTTTAGTGAGAAAAGAAGCTTCATTTGAAAAAAAATCTTAATAATTATTTTTAATTGATTGCTTTTATATTTTAATGACTGTTTCCTCATAGAACAAAGAATGTGTCAGCTTGACTTTCAAAACAGTTATTAAGATCGGTCCTCATATAAGTTATAGGTTTATTGTGGACGGGGTTTCGGAGAGGCAGAAACACGACGCTAAGGACAGGGCAGCAGTGCACGGTAGGGCATGTGCCTTGGCATCCCAGTGTCCCCGAGCACTACCCCTGAGCACAGCCAGTGTGGCCCAGTGTCCCCGAGCACTACCCCCTGAGCACAGCCAGTGTGGGCCCAATGTCCCCGAGCACTACCCCTGAGCACAGCCAGTGGGGCCCAGTGTCCCCGAAAGCACTACCCCTGAGCACAGCCAGTGTGGCCCAATGTCCCCGAGCACTACCCCCTGAGCACAGCCAGTGTGGCCCAATGTCCCCGAGCACTACCCCTGGGAGCACAGCCAGTGTGGCCCAGTGTCCCCAAGGCACTACCCCTGAGCACAGCCAGTGTGGCCCAGTGTCCCCGAGGCACTACCCCCTGAGCACAGCCAGAGTGGCCCAATGTCCCCGAAGCACTACCCCTGGGGCACAGCCAGTGTGGCCCAGTGTCCCCCGAGCACTACCCCTGAGCACACTCAGAGTGGCCCTGTGTCCCCGAGCACTACCCCCTGAGCACAGCCAGTGTGGCCCAGTGTCCCCCGAGCACTACCCCTGAGCACACTCAGAGTGGCCCTGTGTCCCCGGAGCACTATCCCTGAGCACAGCCAGAGTGGCCCAATGTCCCCGAAAGCACTACCCCTGAGCACAGCCAGTGTGTTGCCCAATGTCCCCGAGCACTACCCCTGAGCACAGCCAGTGGGGCCCAATGTCCCCCAAGCACTACCCCTGAGCACAGCCAGTGTGGCCCAATGTCCCCGAGCACTACCCCTGAGCACAGCCAGTGGGGCCCAATGTCCCCGAAGCACTACCCCCTGAGCACAGCCAGTGTGGCCCAATGTCCCCTAGCACTACCCCTGAGCACAGCCAGTGTGGCACAATGTCACCGAGCACTACCCCTGAGCACAGCCAGTGTGGCCCAGTGTCCCCGAGCACTACCCCCTGAGCACAGCCAGTGGGGCCCAATGTCCCCGAGCACTACCCCTGAGCACAGCCAGTGTGGCCCAATGTCACCGGAAGGCACTACCCTGAGCACAGCCAGTGGGGCCCAGTGTCCCCGAGCACTACCCCTGAGCACAGCCAGTGGGGCCCAGTGTCCCGAGCACTACCCCCTGAGCACAGCCAGTGTGGCCCAGTGTCCCCGAGCACTACCCCTGAGCACGGCCAGTGTGGCCCAATGTCCCCTGAGCACTACCCCTGAGCACGGCCAGTGGGGCCCAGTGTCCCCGAGAACTACCCCCTGAGCACAGCCAGTGGGGCCCAGTGTCCCCGAAGCACTACCCCTGAGCACAGCCAGAGTGACCCAAAGAGAAGAAAGAGGAAAAGAAAAGCTGACCTGAGAAGATGAATTGCTATAGAATTTTGCTATTCTAAGATTCTAAGTTTTCAGATCCACTAATATCATGATAACATTTTCCTGTAATGTGCGGTTATATAATCTTTATAAAGCTATTAAAATAAACAGTGTCACTATAGAAATCATTATTATTATTTATGTTGTTTTTGAGATGATATGGTGCTAACCATAAACTATACTTGATTGTCAAAGAAATCATTTTTGTGACACATAATTAGAGACAAAAATGATAGTTATCTGAGGAAAATTATTCATCTGCCTTGAGTTGCAAGACCAGGGCGGTCATCGAGTATCAGTACAGCTCACTTGCTTCCACACTTACGCCTTGTGTTGTCGGAATGGAAAGCGGGTCTCCTGCAAGTAGTAATTACTGTACAGTGGGGCGCGGTTCAAATCCCTGAGGCTGAATCTCCTAATGGCACAGAAGAAAAAACCAAATGTAAACACCTGATACAGAATCAGTTTAGCAGAGGTCGAGTATATGGCAACAGTCTAACTTACTTCTCTCTTTTATTTAAAGGTGTTTACATCAGTATTTATTTGAGCTTTTTTTAATTTGTGTTGTTTTGGGGTCACACACAGCCATGCTCAGGGGTCACTCCTGGCTCTGCACTCAGTAATCACTTCTGGTGGTGCACAGGGGAGCAAGTGGGATGCAGGGATAGAACCCAGGTCAGCCTCATGCAGGGCAGAGACCCTACCTGTGCTCTTTCCAGCCCCAATCCTTATTGGAGATTTAGGTGCTGTTTATTGGCCACACACATTTAAAAATAAAAGAATAGAAGGGTCAGTTTATTTGCTAACTCATGTATACTTGCATAAAATAAACATACGGAGGTCTTTAATATTAAGGGAATTAGCGAAGGTTCCCTGACCGCTGTATAATCACTCTGACCCTGATTGTTTTTTAACAGGGAAAGTGTTTATTTGCCAGTGGTAGTCCATTTGGGCCAGTGAAACTCAATGATGGGCAACTCTTCACTCCAGGCCAAGGAAACAATGTTTATATATTTCCAGGTAAATGCCACCATTGTTTATGTGATAGCATACTACTTAATTGATAAAAAAAAGTTTGTGTTACTTTAGAATAATATTTATATGACTTTGATATGGTTGCAGGGGGAAATTACAGGAATTCAGTGTATCCAGCTTAACTCTTTTTCACCTTTAAATTTATTCTTATCCTTTAATATTGTTAATTCGACTTATAGAACTTATAGAAATGATTTTATTCTAAAAACAAATAAAACTTATTATAGAAAGGCTATATGGTTCTTAAAAATGCAAAAGCAAAGAGTATCAGACTCACGTGACCCATATCTCACCGTGCCTCCTCCTGGCCATGTTTCCCAGCTCTAACCACTTTCCAGTATTCTGCTGTGAGTTCTCTGAGAGTTGAGATTATCACTGATCGGTTTGTCTTCCTTTATATTGAGTCTTCTAGCTCTAGACTGTATTACGAACTCTGCGCTGGAAAACGAAGTGTTAGTGCACGCATCTGTCAGATAGCTTCCATCCCTACCGCTCACTTGGTGTCACTTTGTGTGTCCCCAGTAGTAAGGGTTACTTTTCCGTAACATACATACGGGCTTTAATTAGCAACTTAAGTTGAATTTCAGTAGTTTACCACCATGAAAAAAATCTGATGCTTAGCATTCTTATTTTTTATTATTCCATTTTTTCAAATTTGTAAAGATAAAATTTCTACCTTTGTAGAGGTATTGGGGTTTTTCTTTGACATTCATGTTTTGTTTTCTCTTAAAGTCACCTTCCGTCTTTTGAGTATGGAGTGATTGTAAGCTACACGATTGTACAAGTACTATTCAGACTAGGCAAGAAAGCAATTTTCTATTTATAGTAGATCATACAATCACATCACAAAATCTTAGCCACTCAAAACCTTCCAAGTGTCAAGTATAACAGATGCTTTCATGTTCAGCCAGTTTGTTTCTTTTTTTTCTGAACTTTTGCTCCACAGTGAACCATTTCCTGCTCTTACACTTCTCATGTGCACACCGGTGCTCTCACTGTGACACGCTGCTCTCACCCTTCTCTTGTGCACACACGGGTGCTCTCACTGTGACACGCTGCTCTCACCTCTTCTCTTGTGCGCACAGGTGCTCTCACTGTGACACGCTGCTCTCACCCTTCTCTTGTGCACACGGGTGCTCTCACTGTGACACGCTGCTCCTCACCCTTCTCTTTTGCACACACGGGTGCTCTCTCACTGTGACACGCTGCTCTCACCCTTCTCTTGTGCGCACGGGTGCTCTCCACTGTGACACGCTGCTCTCACCCTTCTCTTGTGCGCACAGGTGCTCTCACTGTGACACTCTGCTCTCACCCTTCTCTTGTGCACAGGTGCTCTCACTGTGACACGCTGCTCTCACCCTTCTCTTGTGCGCACGGGTGCTCTCACTGTGACACGCCGCTCTCACCCTTCTCTCGGTGCACGGGTGCTCTCACTGTGACACGCTGCTCTCACCCTTCTCTTGTGCGCACGGGTGCTCTCACTGTGACACGCTGCTCTCACCCTTCTCTTGTGCACAGGGTGCTCTCACTGTGACACTCTGCTCTCACCCTTCTCTCTGTGCACAAGGTGCTCTCACTGTGACACGCTGCTCCACCCTTCTCTTGTGCGCCGCGGGTGCTCTCACTGTGACACGCCGCTCTCACCCTTCTCTTTGCGGCACGGTGCTCTCACTGTGACACGCCGCTCTCACACCCTTCTCTTGTGCACGTGGGTGCTCTCACTGTGACACGCTGCTCTCACCCTTCTCTTGTGCGACCTGGGTGCTCTCACTGTGACACGCTGCTCTCACCCTTCTCTTGTGCACACGGGTGCTCTCACTGTGACACCTTGCTCTCACCCTTCTCTTGTGCACACGCGGGTGCTCTCACTGTGACACGCTGCTCTCACCCCTTCTCTTGTGCACGCGGGTACTCTCACTGTGACACGCTGCTCTCACCCCTTCCCTTGTGCGCAGGGGTGCTCTCCCTGTGACACGCCGCTCTCACCCTTCTCTCATGTGCACACGGGTGCTCTCACTGTGACACGCTGCTCTCACCCTTCTCCTGTGCAGACGGGTGCTCTAACTGACACGCTGCTGTCACCCTTCTCTTATGTGCACAGGTGCTCTTCCTCTCTGTGTCATTTTCATTTTTCTAAAATATATCTTTTTAATTTTTATTATAAAGCATAGATGGAAACTTTCTGATTATTTTGCACATCTGCAAATGTTTTTGTCTCTTTTCTTGATGGCTGGGTATACATCTCTAGCTTCAAAAATTTCTTTCCTGGACCTTTGAAACATTCAGTGTTGGTCTCCCAAATTGCTTATCAGGAAATCAGAGCCTTTACTGCCACCTCAGGGTGCCCAGTGAGCCACCTGCTGTTCTGGGCTGTTACTGTAAAGGAGGGAACTTGGAACGTGGATAAGCTTTGTAGTATCAGGTAGATTATCTAAAAAATCCTCAATCCTTACCCCCCAGGCCTCCACCCCACTCCCATAAGCCACTGAAAGGTGGCAGAAACAGACAAGTATTCTCAGGGATCACTCAGCACCATTGGTGTCCTGTAGTAGGCACACGAAGCACAGAAACAGCAGCGGACTCTAGATTTCAGATAAGTCCTAGATTTTTATAAAAATATGTTTAATTATAGAGCTCAAATCCAAATTTGAAAAATTCAAGAAGTACCGTTATGTTGGGATTGTACAGGGTCCCCAACAGTATCGGGGTTCCCTAGCCACGTTCAGGGCCAAAGACCATCCCCTCTGGCGTAGGAAGAATCACAATAACAGTCTAGAAAAATGCAAGCCTTTAGTTCTACACACACACACACACACACACACACACACACACACACACACACACACACACACACACCTTACTCCAACTCAACTCCATATAGACACACACACTCTGACCCCCCAACCTGCTAGAGATCAGTCCTGTACAGAGGTTGGGGGGCAGGAGTTACCACAGGTAAAAAGCTCTTTATGTTGAGAACAATGAGGTGAGAACCCGCATCCCAGCACAGGACAGACTCATCAGGGGGTGTCACGCCCCTGATCCCAGAGGCTAATGGGTGGAGACCAGGGTGCACTGATTTTCTCTCAACCTTGACTGATAAACAATCATTTCAATAATATTTCTAGTCATTTGTATATAAACAGTAAGAGACCGGCATTTATCTATACCCAAGATTAAATTTATAGGCGTGATCTTTCCTGGGGAGATCCCATCATATGACCCAGATTACGTTCCCCCAGGCAGATTGATCATTTCCAATCCCCTTCAGGGTCCTATCGCCAAAAAACCTTAGAACGTAATTCAACAGTCCTAAGCACTCTGCTCCAGCTGCATGGCTATCCGTAGCTTATCTTAGGTCAAAACAACTTGCTTTAAACTTTGGTCCAGAGCAGGGCTTACTCTAAAGTTGCCCCATTTCAAAACCAGGGTGCTGTCTTCCTGGTTCCATCCAGTCCCATGTAGGGACCCCTATGGGAGTGTGAGGAATTAGAAGCAATCTAAAGGCTACTGAGGCTATAATTAGGAAACCCAAGGAATAAATAACTCAGAGTTGCTTAGCTCACAAAGGCACTGCCCTGGCTATCATCTTGTGCCTCTATAAAAAATCTTTAGCATATGCAAAGAGTGTACTGGAAAGAGAAACAGCCCTTCATTAACATTACAAAACTCAGGGCTAGCAAGTAATCCAACACCACTATGTTTGCTAAATTCTAGAATTAAAAAATAGTTTAATTTTAATTAAAATTTTTATATAAGCAAATCGCTTATAGAAGCCATTTTATGTAAGCAAATTGCTTATAGAAGCTCGTGGCGCTCACTGAGAATTTCCAGTGAGTTTTCATTTGTTTGTAGTTTCCTCATTTCATTTGTTTGTAGTTTCCTCATTCTGCTCTCAAGTCCTCTTGTGTTTTATTGCAGTCTGTTCCATTGTTTCTTTCAGCTCCTTATACATTTTCAGCAATTCTTCTCTAAATTCCTTATCAGGGAGGTTATTTAGCTCGGTGTTACTTGTTGCTTCATCTGGGTTAGCATCTTCACTCTAAGCCTGGTGGGGTTCTGCGTCGCTTTAGCACTGTGACCTTTCGCCCCGGAGTTCTTCCTTGTGTGTTGTGTGGTTAGGTGCCTACAGTTAGGATGTCTTTGTGTGTTTACAGTGAGTGATGGATGCAGAGCATCTCTGTAGAGGGGTGAGATCCTGACATGACAATCTGAGTTAAAAGCCAGGCCCCTGATACCACGGACCTTTCTCCGTTTCCTGGGATCAGGCCTGGGCCGAAGCTCAGTGAAACTCCTTCAGGATAAATTTTTTTAAAAATCCATATCTAGGAATATCATTGTGAAACATCAGAAAAGGACGTGAAATGTAAATCATTAATATAATCAGAGCAAAATAATTTCCTTCAATAAGGAGCAATTGATAGACTTCTTTAAACTGCTAGACACTTAAGGAAGGAAAGATAATTCTAAACTGTGTTCTTTCGAGTGTTGTTTCTAGATAGGAAAAAGTCCGCCTACTCACTGAGTGCTAAGTGCAGTGGGTAAAAATAACACTCCCAACACACAGAGTGGGAATGTGGGCCATCACATAAGAAACAAGCGCTCCTGTATGCTTCCCGAGGAGCCCTGTAGATAGTCACCAAGAAGATGTGAAAGTAAAGTGGCATTAGACTAACTGCAGTATTAAATCAGTGTCCGACAACTGAAAGGAAAATTATTTCCGGCCTAGAATTCTAAACCCAGACAGGCTGGGAGATCCTAAAAAAAAGGGGGGTGTCCTTGAAATCTTTTAAGATAAGCTTTTTGAAAACACCCTCTCCTGGGGCCCTGAGCACTGCCCAGGGTGGCCCAAAAACAAAAAAGAAAACAGCCTCTCCCATACCGCTGTTTTTTTTTTTTTTAAATGAAAACTGCAAAAAGGGTTGGGATTTAAGAAATGGACCGAGTTTAGGAATAAGCAGAGGCAATTCCATGATAATAGAGTTTTCCAGAATGACACCTCTGTATTGCAAAGGAAGAGCAGCCAGATCAGATTGGGCTTGACTGAGCCATTGTCAACACTGGGCATAAACAGCATTTGAGGTAGCCAAAACTCCAGGTTAGACAACTGAATAGGAGATTCAGTCAAGTCATTTTCAGTGCTGACAAATGAAAAGCAAAAGAACAGTCATTTCAGTGGGAAAAGGTGTTATGTTAACATATGACTCAGCTGTGACTCGTGTTTATGAAAGTAATAATCATGATTATTAACTGAGCCAAAATTATGCTGTGACTATATTGAGAAGGAAGGATAAGACTGAGACAGGAAAGAAGCAAGGTATTTGATCTCAAAAAGAGCGTCACTGTAACTGACCGTGATTTGATCCCCAGCACTGCCTGTCTTTCCCTGACCACAGAACCAGGAGCAGCCCCTGGCACTTCGAGGTGCCCCTGCCCCCAGCAAGGAAGAAAAGGAAAATGATCATGCTGGGGCCAGGGGGCATGACTTAGGGAAATACCTAGGATATATTGCTCAGGCATTTCATCAGGCTTATACATATGCGGGGCTCTGGGTTCAGTCTGCCGTTGCATGACCAAGCACTGCCAGATGTAATCTCCCCAAAAGAACTTAAAATTATTATCTCTATATAAAATCATGGAAGTTTAGAGGGGGCTGGAAACTTATCTTTAGAGCAAATGGTGACAAATTGCGTGAATTGATGATTTGGTAAAGAGATGAACTCCGTTGAGGGGGCTCGAGTGATAGTACACTATCGCTCTATCTTTCAGGGCTAGGCACTTGCTCTGCCCTGGCGCTCACCCGGGTTTAGTCCCCGGCACCTCGTGTGGCTGCCCGCGCTACCAGGAATGATCCCTGAGCACAGAGTCCTGAGCAATGTTAGGTGTGGCCCCAAAACCAAGGGGGAAAAAAGATAAGAAACTAAATTGGTAAAATGTCATTTGATTAGAGCTATTGTGGCAGTGAAAAAAATATACTTTGATTTTAACTGAATTTCTGTTTTATCTTGCCTTCTTTCTGGTATTTTGGACGTGAGGATGGGTCACTGTTCATTTCTCGAATCTTTGAATTTATGTGACACCTTTTGTTTCATGAAATGTAACCTAGTATTAAACTATTTGAAATGTCTTCTAGGTGTGGCTCTAGCTGTCATTCTCTGTAATACCCGGCATATTAGTGACCATGTTTTCCTGGAGGCTGCAAAGGTAAGTGTTTTTATATGGTTTTGGATATTTTTATAAATGACGAATTTTGAAGATAAGTTTATTGTAATTGAAAACAGATATAAAAAGGAATGTATTAAATGCCTTATGAGTAGAAAAGAAATGATTCATCTGTTGCTTTATTTGCCTATAGGTTTTTATGTAAAAAAATTTTGTCATGAATTACCAATGTTGATCATCCACTACAAACCTTTTCCTGTTTATAACCTATACACTATAATTGTATCACATATTTCTAAAGATAATATATATTGACAAAAAAAAATTTTTTTTTTTTTTGCTTTTTTGGATCACACCCGGCAATGTTCAGGGATTACTCCTGGCTCTTTGCTCAGGAATTACTCCTGGCGGTGCTCTGGGGACCATGTGGATGCCGGGGATCGAACCCGGTCGGCTGTGTGCAAGGCAAACGCCCTACCCGCTGTGCTATCGCTCCGGCCCCGGATAAGAAAATTCTTGCGTATAATTTTTTTAACTTGAACACCATGACTTACAAAGTTGTTCATAATACGGTTATCAGGCATTCAGTGTTCCAGCACCACTCCTACCACCAGGGTGACCCTCCCTCCATTAATGTCCCTGTTTCCCATCCACCCTTCAGGCCTGCCCTCTTAGCAGGCAAAAACGAATTTACTTTTTATTGCTTGTTAGAACAAAATGGTAATGGAATTATCAAAATTAGATCAATGAAAGTCAGTGTGTGATCATTATTACATCTTACAGAGGTGTGACTAGTCATTGTCTAAGGGTTTACTTCGCTGGTTGGGGTCGGTTAGGGCTTCCCTGTTACTGTTTTGCTCATTGAGCTTGGTGGTCTTCTGCACAACTTTCCCACCACATTTGCCGGGCTCCTTTTGGGCTGCCAGTACTGTGAAATTTAGTGGTGCCACACAGCCACATTGCCGCTGTGTGCTCCAGGCGCTGTGGAGCAGGGAGCATGGGCGGCTTGATGAGGCTCGGAGTGGAGCTGGGCCGTCATGTCCGAAAGGAAGTTGGGTGCGGGAGCGGCTGCTGGACCTTCTGACAGGAGGGGAATCTGCTGCCCCGTTCCAGGACCACGGAGACC
>JAJIBD010034515.1:0-7500 GCA_021461705.1 Cryptotis parvus | reverse complement strand
GATTGAGTGAATTTGGGGGCCATGTGACAATTACATGTTTTTAAAGATAATAAACCAAAAGTCTAGAGTGCATGGTAGGGACTATGACCCTTGTGAAACTTTTCATTCCTCCTGGTTTTACATCCTAGCTGAGGCTCGCAAGGCTTATCGTCACTCACAATCCTTTCCTGTGTCTAAATCACAAAGCTGAGGACTCAGTCAAGGCAGTTTCAGTGGGAAGTCAGACTCTGCTTAACTGTCCGGGGGCAGTTTGGATCCAGATGGCTTGAATCTGAAGCCCCAGTCACCTCGGACAGTGTCACTTTTAACTCTCACACCTGGTATTCTCACGTCAAATGAGAAGAATAATGAGAAGAATTTCTTATCCCACAGCGTTCTTAAATAAATGAAATCACATGAGAACATGCTTGGCACTGGTGATGCTGGTGAATTGCCTTGCTGCCGAGTTCTAGCCCTAACTGTATCTGACTTCACACCGTACTTTGGGAGGCCACGACCTGATTCATAATTGTCTCAGAATCCACACCCGAGAGGCAGCTTATCTGACTCCCCTTGGGTTAGTCCAGCCCGGTCCTGCCGGCTTCTGTGCACTCTCCCAGCAGAGCTCCTGCAGAGGACACAGGTTGTGCGGGCGACCCGGGGGAGCTCGGCTCAGCCAGCACTGGGAGGGGTCTAGATTGTTGGTTTGGGGTTAAAGAAGCCAGTAATGAGCTTATTGAGAAATAGTAGATGATTTTATCTTTGAGACTCCCATAGCTTTCAGGTGTTTTGAAAGTTTTTTCATCTTGAAGAAAAATGCCATCTTTAATAGTACTTTTCCCTCTCAAATAGGTTAATGCTCAGAACTTACCCCATGATCTTGCTTTATTTTTCAGGTTACAGAATACCTGTATGCAAATAAAATGGCTTTCCGGTACCCGGAACCCGAGGACAAGGCCAGATTTGTCAGAGAAAGAATATGGCGGAGCGAATCACGATTCCCTGCTGCCAGATGTGTATGAGTGGCCGGACGCCGCGTCAAGCCCTCCCCAGATAACGGAATAGGAAATCACAGTGAAAAACACTTCCACACTTCAGGGAATGCTTTCCCCAGACAAGAGATAATGTTCTCAAATTTTATTTTTCCTTTTGTTTTATTCTCGCCACTTTGCTTGACTTTCTCCATGACTCTCATGTTGTAGGGGCAAATGTATGGGCTGTGTTGTTAATGCTGCCAGCACGCTACAATCGGAGAACCAGAACTCCTTCGTCTGATTGGTAGCCCTGATTACAACCAAGAGATGTTAAAAAATGTATTTGTGAATATCTTCACCTGTATTTTTTGTTCACACTTGCCAAAGTATTTGCTATTTACAACATAGGTAATAACCTTCTCTTTTAGGGCTACTAAAACAGGAATTTACTTCTGTGATATAAGTACTGGATTATGAGAAGCCAAAGTAATCAAATTCTAAAGATAAATTATCACTATTGAAAATTTCCTTTACCTCTGTTTTCTTTTATCTTCATACTCTGAAATTCCTTTATAGTAAGGCAAACCTAGAGAAATATCGAAAACCCTAGCCTATTTATTTTCTGATATCAAATGGAGGCTCAACTCTAACATTTTGGGGGGGGGAAAGTGGGAACTGCTGCGTTTAGTCAAATAGACCTTGTTTTCAGTGGTGTATAAAGATCATAGCATATTTAATAAAGGAAATATCTTAAATTTAATTGCTTCCATTATGCTATTTTATTGCCCAACTAGAAATCTGGGTTTGCTGTTATAAAAAAAGATTTTCGTTTTGTTTACTTATAGATGATCTGAGGTATAGAAGCAGATGATATCATTGGATAAATTATGATCGATACTGTGTGACTTGTAACAATGTAGTCACATTTCACACCCACGGGAGGGTTTTGCTGGAGAGGCTTTGCCCCTAGTCCAGTCAGTTGCCGTGCTGTTCCCTGAAGGAGATTTTGGGTCGCCCAGGATACTGCGCTTGCATGTTGTTAGTAGTGTCACATCTTTCTCCATTGAAGACGGATTTTAGTTTTTTTAAACCAAAATGAATTTAGAGCTAAGTGTTAGAGTATAGTAGGTGTTTAGACAAGCAATTCCATTCTCAATCCCACTATGATGGGAGATAATTGCTTGGTAACTGCAGTTTTCTTGTGTAACTCACATATTGGAGATTTCTAAAGGCAAATCCAAAAGCAATCAATTTTTTAAAAAAAAAAATATTACTATTGCTATGTATTTAACATAGTTACTTTGAGGAAGCATAACTTTTAAATGCTTATTCTAGAATATTAACTACAAAATTATTCATAGCTACATATCAGAATCTCTGTCAGGATTATGTTAAATGTGATATTCTGTGGGTGAGAGGACTCTGTATATTGTTCAGTTTTCTACCTGTAAGAGATTGCTTCATAATAGTTTGTTTTTACTGTAATTCAGGGTTCAAGAATGCTTGAAATGGCATTGCCACTTGGATTATGGGACGAACGCTACAGTTGGTAGTTTACTCCATTACACAGTCAAGTATGCTTACATATAAATTTGCTTTTTAAAATAAGCAACAAGGTCACAGTTTGTTTCAATTAAATATGAAAGATTTATGTGTTTATGTTACCTTTGTCACAACAAAATCACCCCCCAAATTACTCTGAAACCTTGGCTTTTTGTTTTGTTTGGTTCCACACCTGGTTATGCTCAGGGCTTACTCATGGCTCTGCACTCTGAATTATTCCTGTTCTGCTCTAGAGACCATCTGGGATACCAGAGATTGAATCCAGGTTGGCTACAAACAGGGCAAGTGCCCTAAGCACTGTACTCTCTCCGGCCTCACTACACTGAAATCTCGATTTAAGTTTGACATTGCAAGTCTAATCATTATAAACCTACTGTTCACTTAAAGTTTACTGTAGGCAGAAATATATGTTGAATTAAAAGAATCTGGCTAATAGGTTTGCTTATGTTTAGTACAGTTTTCACAGAAATTATACTTTCTGAAAATGGCCAAATGCATATGGTCTGCTCATTTAAGATACAAATCTTGTGTTGTTTTTAGGCATCTATTCTCAGATGTGTAATTACCAATCAGTATTTTTAAAAGTAACAACAGGGGGCCGGAGCTATAGCCCAGCGGGTAGGGGGCGTTGCTCCTTGCACGCTGCCGGCCCATGCTGGCCCGGGTTCCATCCCCAGCATCCCATATGGTCCCCCGAGCACCGCCAGGAGTGATTCCTGAGTGTAGAGCCAGGGAGAAACCCCTGAGCATTACCGGTGTGACCCAAAAAAGCAAAAAAAAAAAAAAAAAAGTAACAACAGGGGTGTATAAATACTGGAGCCGGAGAGATCAAAACAGCAAGTAGGGAGCCTTACTTGTGCACAGCCTACCTGGTTTTGATCCCCAACACCATCCTTTGAGCTCTGCCATTAGTAATCCCTGGGCACAGTTGGGTATCACCCAAAACACAAATGAAAAAATAGTGCCCTTTTTTTGCCCTGTCCCGATGACTTGAGTGAACTAAATCAGAGAACTAATGCAAGGGAAGACTCACTGACTATGATAAAGTTTTAGTTGCAAAGCTGTTATTTTGTTTTGGGGCCACACCTGGTGAGGCTCAGGGTAACTCCTGGTTCTACACTCAGGAATAACCGCTGGCAGTGTCAGGGAACCTAATGGGATGCCAGTAATCGAACCTCAGTTGACTGTATCAAGGCAAGCGCCTATCCACTCTCTGGCCCCAAGTTGCAAAGTTTCTTGGTTAAAATATTTTTAAGGGGGCCAGAAACAATCCAGTGGGTAAGGCACTTGACTTGCAAACTGTCTCGACCTTGGGTTTTTTTTCCTGGCATACTGTATGGTCCCCAGAGTTCACCAGGAGTGATGTCTAAGCATAGAGCCAGGAGTAAACCCTGAGCATAGCCAGGTATGGCCCTTCCCTAGGAAACATTTAAGGGATAGATTCTTAACATGGACGTTACCTCAGAGTCCCCCTGACGCTCCGTTAAACTGTACATGCCTTGCCCCCTGCCCCTTCAGGGCCTCTGGGAGTTGTCTGTCCTGCACGCCCTCACTTCCTGCCTTCCCCCGTCATTGCCTTAAAGCACATATTGGGAGTTGATGCAGTGAGTCCGGGCCCGGGGTCTGTCATTCTGCCCAGCTCCCTGGTGCTGGTAGAGAGGAGGGCAGGTGGCACTGCTCCAGTTTAGGGTGGTGGGCTGTTCGTGTAGACTCCTCACGCAGCCTGTGCTGTTCGGGGTAGACTCCTCACGCAGCCTGTGCTGTTCGGAGAGACAGCCAGCCGTGTCCTTACATGGAAATGATTCTTTTTTCCAATTGAAATACAAATGAAATACAAAGCTGACATTTAGTTTCAGGTAAACAGTTATGATTAAATACTTATATCGATTGCAAAGTGACTCCATACTAAAAGTTCAGTGTAACGTAGAGTTACAAGGTTTCATCTATTAAGCATAATATGGGGGTCGGGACAGTAGGAAAGGATTGAAGGCGCTTGCCTTGCACACAGCTGATCCAGGTTCAATCCCCGGCATCCCATATAGTCCCCTGAGCACCGCCAGGGAGTTATTCCCTGAGCACAGAGCCAGGAGTAACCCTCGAGCATCACAGGGTATTACCCAAAAAGCAAAAAAAAAATAAGTGTAATATGTTTTTTTTTTTTTTATTGACTCACTGTGAGATACACAGTTCCAAAGCTCACGACTGGGTTTCAGTCATACAATGTTCCAATATCTGCCCCTTCACCAGTACGCTAACCAAATATTACCTATAATTTTTCTTTTTAGGTCATACCCGGCAATGCTCAGGAGCTATTCCTGGCTCTGCGCTCAGGAATACTCCTGATGGTGCTCCGGGGGCCATATGGAATGCCGGAGATCAAACCCAGGTCGACCCACATGCAAGACAAATGCCCTACACGCTGTGCTATTGCTCCAGCCCCTTACCTGTATTTATTTATTATTTTTTTTTTTATTTTTTTGCTTTTTGGGTCACACCCGGCAATGCTCAGGGGTTTCTCCTGGCTCTGCACTCAGGAATTATTCCTGGCGGTGCTCAGGGGACCATATGGGATGCCGGGGATCGAACCCGGGCCGGCACAGGCCGGCCGTATGCAAGGCAAGCGTGCTACCCGCTGGGCTATCGCCTCCGGCCCCTTACCTGTAGTTTTAAAGGATGTTTCAAAGAACAGAATCAATAAAGAGCTTAGGAAGAATTTTACTGGAATTACATAGCTGGAATGCTGTTCAATTCTCAATTAGATTTTTGTTTGGGGCCCACACCCGACTGTGCTCAGGGCTTACTAACCTGGCTCTGTGCTCAGGGATCCCTCCAGGTGGGACTTGGGGACCATACGGGATGCTGGGATCAAACCAGGGTCGGTTGCATCAAGGCAAATTGCCCTGGCCCACTGTACCATCACTCAGACTTAAAGGAGATTTTTAATGTGCTCAGTAAAATCTAGCCACTGATTTTTCCCAATACGAGATTAGCTTGTGACAGGACTAAATCTATCCTCTGACATTCCTTTCTGCCACTGGAGAAGTGCAGCTCTACATTCTCCTTTGCAAAGGGAGTTGCTCATAAATTCAGACCAAAGCATAGTCGTTATGAAGAGGCTCAGAGCCTGATTTGGCGGCTCTCAGCTAACAGAGCCAGGCGCGAGGTTGGTAAGAGCCTTGGCCAAAGCACTTCACGCCAAGGCCACTGTAACTCCCCAGACACTTCGGTGTCCTTCTCAGAGAGCCTCACACCTTCACACAGCTCTAGGGTGCTGTAGAATTAACCACAATCAGCTCTGCTGAACAAACAGTACTCGGAGAGCATCACTGTAAACCCCAAACTTCCCTGCTAGGGAAGTTTGGAAGTGGCCCAGAATAAAGTCATCCAATACAATCTGGCCCCAGTGCACTTTCTGCTGTGACCCTCCAGCCGTTTGTGGTTGGCACCTCACTGTGCAGGCTAAAAATGAAATCAACACTACTGAAATTTTTAGTTTAAATATTTTAAATAATTTAAAAATTAACAGTTTAAATATTTTAAATAATTTTGACAACCAAAAAACTTTTTTAAGAAATGAGAATTATATGTATTAAGCAGAAGAAAAGTGCTTCCGCTTCATTTAAAATCCTAATAAGTGCCACTGGGCCAATTAGGACATGATATTGCATAATTCCCTTGATCCTTGCCAGGAGTTACTCAGAAATTTTTGATTAGGTTTTGAAACAATGAACTTCCTTTGACAAGGAAAATTGTGCCACTCAAAGAGAAGGGTATGAAATTGTAATATTTTCACAGTCAAGGTGCATTAATATGCAAACTAAAAACTAGTCAATGCTTTGTATTTTTTGCAACTGCTTTTTGCTAATAAAGTCATTCTTTATCATACAGCTATTTAATCTTGCATTTTTTCAAGTAAAAATTTGAATGTGTTGGTGTATTTCTAACTGTCCTTCATTTAAAAAAAAGGCAGTTTTCCTAATTCTAGCAAATCACCACTGAGGCCTATTCTAGCAAATTATTGACATAATGTATACATACATACATATATGTACATCTATGTATGTATGTATGTTTACATTATGTCAGTGAGTGAATATAACAGCACTATCTATATCAGGCACTGTTGGAAGCATTTGTGGATTGAAATCTCAAAGTCAATCTCTCTGCCCGTGAGCCTGCTGAATGGAGGCCTGTCCGCACAGTGGTTAGATGCTCGCCCCAGAGCACAGGGGTGAGGGTCAGAGCCGTGGCTTTCTCAGCCCCTCTAGAAATGCGTCTTCCACAGGCAGATATTTATTTGGATCATAAATACATTATCTTCAAGCATCAGTGTGTTGGGTGAAAATTCTTCACCTCTTCTTACAAAATTAGTCAGGTTCTTTTTGACCGTTTATCAGTTGATCTGATTATATGATTCTCATTTGTAGTTAAAATACATAAAATATCAGCATCTTAAATATTGGATGTAAGCATTACAGGTTTCATTTTTATTTTAGATTTGGCTTTTGGGTCACACCCAGCAAGGCGCAGGAGTTACTCCTGGCTCTGCACTTAGGAATTACTCCTGGTGATGCTTGGGGACTATATGGGATGCCGGGATTGAACCCGGTTAGCGACATGCCAGACTTCTAAGCTTTGTGAAACTACGAATGTCAATGTGAATTTTTATTGTAGGATATATTTTAATTATTACGCATAAATAATTTCTTCCATCAAAAGGTAAGGACTATGAGAAAACTGTAATACTGTGCAATAAAAAATGTTTATTTTAGCTCAATGTTTGATCATTTCTGCCCAGTGTTTTATTTTATACTTTACTTAATGACCTTAAAAATTAACAGAACTTATGGGCCAGAAAGATAGTAAGGAAGTAAGGGTGCTTGCCTTGAGTGCGGCTGACCCTGGTTCAATCACTGATATCACATATGGTACCCCAAACCTACTAATGGTTAACTCAGGGGAACAACCCCTGAGTACTGCTGGG
>JAJIBD010034514.1:0-19161 GCA_021461705.1 Cryptotis parvus | reverse complement strand
TCACATAGGTGAGTATTTTACTACAACTCAAAGTTGCGCACTTCATTATTAAAATTTGCCAGTTTCTAGAATTCATTAGTAAGAAAAAATTCGTAAAAACTCTGATATTGGGGCTAAGAGGTAGAAGCTGTGCATAGAGAATAATATTGAACAAGAGAGTAATAATTCTGTACAAGGCGCTACAACATATAGTAGAAAGGAAAATGCACAGGATATTTAGGGGCCTAAGGCGCTACAGAAGACTCATGTGGCTGCACTTTAGGTGCAGGAAGTCTTTTAAACTGGTAGATGTGTATGTAAAGAGGTTAGAAACAAAGTATGTTAGTTGCAATCAAGTTCTAAAGTGAGAAAAATGAACATAGGGAGCAAAGGTAGAGTGCAAAGTGATATTTCATACACATGATGACTACAGATTGCGTAGTGATCATATCTACATAAGTCCCATGTGGCTGATTAAGAACTTCAAACTAACTTTTAAAAGGTATGAGTGACATGTAAGAAATTCTAAAAGAAATGTGTTCAGGCTACCTTTATACAAAATTATTTTGCCTGTTATACAATGGGTGAAATTAAGCGATCTTGGGTCCAACTGGGAAGCCATTGCAGAAATTAAGGTAAAGAAATGATAAGAAACCTGAGCTCAGACAGCTTAACGGAAGGAAGAACATGAAAACAATTGTTAGTAAGGGAGGGCTCCCAGAGTACTTGAAAATGAACTAAATACAGCGGAGAAAGAAAAGTGGGCCTGAAAGTTTCAGGTATAATAAGAAAAAAAGATTGTGACATCTATCACAGATAATGAATATGAATAGGATTTTGGAGGATAAGGTTCTGGTTTAGTAACCATGATAATTTCAAAGTGAATGATTTGTGGCAAGCAGAAATTGGGTGTACATAAAAGGTAGCTTAAATGTAAGGAAACTTGGGATCAAGACAATTGCCTGTGATTACAGTGGCGAGGTAGACTGAGGTTGCCAAAGGAGTAATAACAAAAGAGAGGGTATAACAAGAGCAAGAGCCAGTTAGGGGACAGCAAAGCTGAGGCACTTACCTTGTAGATGACTAAATTGGCTTTGATCTCCACCACCTCATACAGTAGCCCAAACACTATTAGGGAGTGACCCCTATATAAAACCAGGAGTAAGCCCCTGAGTATAGCCTATCCAAATGCAGAGGGTCAGAGAGGAAAGTGTGTGTGTGTATGTGTGTGTGAGAGAGAGAGACAGAGAGAGAAAGAGAGAGGGAATTTCTACTGAGGTGTAAATCTACTGAAACATGAACAAAAAGGGAACTAATAAGTAAAAGGCACTAGAGAAGAAAAACGTAAAGATTACTGCAAAAATTGTCATACATGACCAAGGATACTGTGAAGAAGGAGCTTTCCAAAGAAGATTGGAGCCAAAGATTATGGAACATTTCCCATTAAACTTAATAAATTTGGCTAATTGGCAAAGGTGATTTAAGAAGAAAACAAAGAAATATTTGATAAGTAATATTATGAAATATAATATACATTTATGTATTAGAGAATGAGGTTTCTAACAAAGCACTAAAATCTATAAATTACATCACTTATTACTAGAGTCACAAAGATGTGTTGTAGAATGGGGAATAAATGTAAGAGTAGGGTCTCAGAACAGAGTTGAGATTAGCTCTGGACAAATGAATGGTTCTCCTCAATAGGTTAGCAATAAAAGAGAGGCGATGGTCAGGAAGTTGAGAGATGTCCCCTTTGACATTTTCTCCAAAGATAAAGAAAGCAAAGTTAGTCATGGTCTGTGAAATGAGGAGGAAGTGAAATAAGGAAAAGGGAGACTAATACTCGATATTTCATTCATTCAAGACCTTCAATGACCTAATGTGCAGTCTGTATTAGAAACTAAGTAATAAGAATTCAAGTTGTTCATAAATACCTAGCAAGAGAAAAGCTCTAGAACAGTAAACTAACAGAGACTTGAGTGATATTGGCTTATTACAGAATGCTACCTGGGCAAGCCTAGACATTCATGATATGGATGATAGCATCACCATGAACATTTGACTGGGGTGAGGCTCTGAAGTCTAAGCCTGGATATGATGTGGATGAAGAAACGGCTCAAGTTTGATATAATTTTAATAAAGGATAGCAGAAAGACAAAGTAATGGGAGGTAGAGAGATACTATGGTATTAGACATTAGAATATGGCATTAGAGAATGTAGAAATTAATTAGATGTAAGATTTATTTATCTATGTAGAGAGAGAGATGAGAGAAGGCAATATGCCTACAGTAGAGGCAAGGTGGTGGAGTTGGGACCTCATTTGGTATTGGTGGTGGGAATATGGCACTCGTTGGAGGGATGGGTAAAGGAATACTGTATGAACCTAAACCCACTTATGAACATCTTTGTAACTGTATTTCTCCTGGTGGTATGATAAAAAAATAAAGGAGGAAACAACCTTGAAGAGGCTAGAGGGAATTAATTCAAAGCTAGAAAAGTTTCTTATAGTTGAGAGAAATATTTACGGAAGCAAAAGTCTCGTGCTAGACAAATTGGAGCGTTCCTTCAAATTCCATCATAGTGTTATGATTGGGGAAGATAATTACTTTTCTGTAATATAATCATGGGTCTCAAGTTACTATGTAGATAAAGTGTGATTAGAGAATTAAAAACTTGAGGGCTGGATGTTAGGAGTTGGCTATCACATAGAGCCACTGGGCACTTCGTCACTTGTCTCTCCCTAGCTCAACGATTTGCTTGAGTGGGCACTTGCGTAACGCCCCAGCCTTGGAATGTGGTCCATTATCATTACTATTTTAAGGTTATCGATACACCATGGTAGCTTGCCACCTCTGCCATGATTATAGGTCATCCCAGGGACTCAGACTTTTACCATAACAGATCATCAACCATTCACTATCAAGGGCCCATGGCAGGAGCCAGGGTGTTAGCGCGAGTCTGTCTCCTGTCTGCTCACTGTTGATGGAGCAACAATCGTGAGCCACACTCAACACCACCTCAGGGGTGCGTGCAGTGTTACAACAGACACAGAAGTCTAAATAAGAATGTGAATATTATATAGGAATCAAGTCCAGAAAATGGATGCTAACCTCAAAATGCGCTAGACTTAGTGGACACTCATTTTTCCATAGAAAACTGAGCATTAACAGAGGCAAAAGGATGCATGACAACCTTTTAATGTATGTTCTGTAATCCATAGTCTGGAAGAAGGAAAAGAGAAAGAGAGAGAAAGGGAAAGAAATAGAGAACCTGACAAGGAGGTGGGCTGGGGAAGGGTGAGGGAACTGGGACGTTGGTGGTGGGAGAAATGTAAGCACTGGTGGAGGGACGTGCTGGAACACTGTATGACCAAAACCCAAATATGAACTCTTTAATTGTATATCTTTTGTTTGTATATCTCACGGTGATATAGCAAAATACTTTAAAAATATAGATAAAAATCTTCAGGAGAAAAAAAAAAGAAATTAGTATATGTTAATGTTTGGGTAGAAATAGGAATAATTGAACTAACCTAACCTAACTGTGTGGCATGTGTAGAAAGCACCATCATCACCAGGCTGCTTTGAAGTTTTGATTCTTCCTTTTCTTTTAAAAAGATATTTTCTGCTGCGTGGCAATAAATTGGAGGTCATATTTAGGTGAAGTGGACTTGAGGAGATGAATGGAAGAAAGGTGAGAGTCAGAATTCAGTGGGTAGGGAAGGAGAAGGAAACACCAATGAGGAATAGGAACAATAGGATGAATTTCTGGAGCTTGAGGGTCTGGGGAAGTAAGCAGAGATTAATCAAGATGACAGCAAACTCCATTGGGACAATCTTTCACGCAAAATGACTTAGTGATGAGTTATTTCAGTTACTGCTAAGGCTTAGGTGTCTGAACTATATTCTCTTAAACCCCTACTACAATAGTGACTAGTGCTATGGTAATAGTGCAAGATAATAATGGGAAATGTAGTTTGTAAAGAAAATCATAGGAGTATTGACAAGATAGTTTGGCTATGTAATGTGGAAAGGGGGCAAGGCCAGACTCAGGCCCCTTAGGTATTGGTGCAACAATTACAGAAAGCAAAAATGGTTCTCATGCCTAAACACCCTTCCTGTGGACTATGAACCATTGAGCCTGTAAATTCTCCACCATGATGATGGTGGTGGGCCCCCACAGTGGCTTATGGGAAGTGATAAGAGAGAGACTCATTACTTCCTCCCGAATCCACCTCTGCTGCCCTGGGACCCTTCTTGGGCGTTAGGCTCTCACCCAGGCCTTGCAGGTTCTTGTCTCTTGCTTCTTAAAGAAGAATTCTTGTGGAGGAAACGATAAGTAAACAAAAATAGATTTTATTTGCAAACTTTTAGAAGGAAGGAGGAGCAAAAAGAGATAGAGATTATACAGCTCAAGAGGGTAGATGGGTGTTAAATATGCTGCATAGTGCAACACATGGGCTCAAGCAATATGTGCTAGGCAGCATATGCCAGCCTCTTCCTCTTTGTTCATGGTGTATTTTATAGTTTTTCCCACTGCCCCAGTTATATTTACCCAAGAAGTCCATTGTTAGCAGCTGCTGGAAGGTAGAAAGCAAGAAGCTGCGTAGTCGGTCCAATTCCTTTCCTGCCAAGCTTCTCTCAGACAGCTTCTTTCCTGGGTATCTTGAAACCAGGTAATGTCTTATCAGGCCTTAATTCCTGCTTGTAAAAGGTGGCTCTGATTAGTCTTAGTGCTAGTAGCTCTATTCCTGGAGCTCCACATGATGTGGGTCCTGCTGCCTGCCTGCTCATTTCCAAGCACTAATGAGACCCTCTGTGGCTGTGCCTGTGATATTTCAAGGGTCACAGGTGAAATTAAAAATACGAGGGTCTCAGTAGGACACTAGGAAACTGATTGTTTGACAGTGGTCCACAGGAAGTAAATAAGGCTGAGGGGTCCATGGATAGGGAAAAGGTCAAAATCCTGATATATGATCATCCATAATTTTTCAGGTTTCTAGAAAGATCAAAACAAAATTTGACTTAGAAGCATAATTCTAAAACCTTAAATTTGTAGTCACTATGATATTCCATGCTTCATTTTACTTTACTTATTGAATGGTCTTCCTGCAGTTTGAATTTTGCCACCACAAATGAATATTAGCCCTGACTACCTTCTCTCAAAAATGAGAATAGTGAGATTAGTACCATTTTAGTCATTGATTAAAATTAAAATCACACTAAGTGACATCATTAAATTACAAAACTAGGGGCAACTGATGAAAGAGCATCCAATGTTATGAAACTTTTAGGAAAATTATTGATTAGTTAGTGATATTATCAGTTTGGATTTCTTGAATATTCTATTATTGAGGCTAACATCTCAAAGAAAGACTTATACTTAGGCTGGCAAATTCCCAGGCATCTCTATTGCCATAATGTACACAAAGTAATGGACCTAAATTTGGACACTTTTGAGATCCACTAAAAGAAAAAACATATATGTACATATATGTATTAATATAATATATGATATATATGTACATAATATATGTATATGTGCACTATATATTATATATGTATATTAAAGTATTCAAGCTGCACCTTAACTGATATATTATTTCTACAGCCTGCCACTCATTAGCATTTAACCCAATAGAAACCTCACTATCCTGAGGTTCTGTGGATTCTCCAAATACTAATTTTGTAATATGGGCCAAGACTAGAGAGATAGTACAGGAGGTAGGGACTAACCATATCTAACTGACTCCAGGATCAATCCCGCACCTCCCATGGTCCCTCAGAGCATCACCATCTGATCTTGACTACATAATCAAGTGAGTAAGACCTAAAGACCGCCAACTGTCCCAAAAAGAAATAAGTAAATACAAAAATAAAACATAATTAAAATTTGAAATTACTATTTCCTTTCCTGGTGCCAAATCCTTCTCCATTATAGTACTTTGCTATTTTCTTTTAAGGGGAAAATAATCTCTTGTCTAATGGTTGTTAAGTCTCATTTAAATACCCCACAACATTCTGTTTACCTGACAAAATATAGTTTCTAAGTACAGTGGCAAGTGGGACTTCCCTCATTCCAAAGAACAAGGCTCAGACTGTTGATTCAACAAATTTGTGTTAAGGATAAACTCGTAAGAGAATGCTAGAAGTCAGAGAGCTGTTCTCAAAAACTTCCTGCACTGAAGTGTTTCCCAACTATATTTACTCAACATGAAAACACTCCATGCATTTGACATATGCACAATAAAAATAACACGTATTCTGGGGAATAAACATGAATTAACATCATATGTGGGATTATGCTTCCACCTGAGCTGTCAGAAATTGTCATTCATGGCTCCTGTTAAGGAAACCAAAAAATTTCTGCAGATGAGTTTGGTTCCTGACTCTCTCTTCCTTCATTTCAGGAAACACACATTACTTTTAAAAAGTTCCTGGACAAAAGTAAATTTATGTCTACATATCAACCCTTTGATCCCATGCTGCCTACCCATTGAAATGTCGCTTAGAAAAATGTAATAGTTCCAACCAGTAGAGAGTGGAGGAACAAATTTCTGATAGAAATATAGAGGACAAGTTTCCCATCCTCAACTGGAAACCCCAAGACCACCTAGCATGGTGAGGTTTTCTAACTAAATGAAGGGCCCACCCTGATGCGAACATTTATTGTATCTAAAAAGCATGCGGCAGGCGCATGAGTCTTCTGGAGTAGATGCTGTTTCCTGAGCCGTAGGGAATAATCCGCCCTTTCAAGGAGATGGGTATTAGGGTGATCACCCGATCTGCTTCAGATCATAATTTTTATTTCTTCAGCTGAGGCAGTCCTCAGGGTTGCAGCACAGAGTCTAGATGACCTGCTTCTAACTCCCTGGCTCTGTGTGCAAGCGCGTGCATAGTGTGTGTTGTGTGTGTAAGATGGAGGGTCCGGTCCTTGTGTATGTGTGTAAGATGGAGGGTCTGGTCCGTGTGTGTGTGTGTATGTAATGGAGAGGTCTGGTCCTGTGTGTGTATGTGTGTGGGAGTGATGGAGGGGTCTGGTCCAGTGTGTGTGTGTGTGCGTGTGTGTGTGTGTGGATGGAGAGGTCTGGTCCTTGAGTGTATAAGGCGTATGTGTAAGAGCCTGGTCCCTGTGTGCGTGTGTGTGTAAGATGGTGGCCTGTGGGTCCCAGAGTGTTTCAGAAAAGACAGTGTTCGACCTCCAAAGATGTAGATACAAAACCTAACTCAGGTCCAGCTGCAGCCAGAGACACCCTAAGAGGAAGCATGACAGCATGGCAAAGCAAAACACATGGGGAGCTGACCTGAAGCAACTCTGAGACTGACGACTCAGAGGCAACTTCCAACTGCTCACAGCCCATCTCATCCTTAGACCTCCATTCTCATTGAGATCCAGTCAAACTCTGAGAATTGTTTGATGAGACACATATCACACTCCATGTGGCTATGATAGCTTTCATTTGGGGTTACCTCCCTTGGTGGCACTTTAAGATTAAACTTGACCACCACAAAGCATAATCTCATGTTCCATCCACATCTGACCAAGAGAGAGTTAACGAGCTTAGGTTTGCGTTTATATAATAAAAGTGGAGCTTCCAACAGAATTGACTTTGTTGATGATAACAAAAGAGTGTGGGGGTTTGTTGCTTTTTCTTTTTGTTAAGTACTAGCTCCTACATGTGAGCAATTTGTTACGAAACTCGTGTGCATTATCTTATAAAATTTCAATGCTGTTCTCCAAAAGAAATTCTGTTACTAAGTTTCATACTTATGAAGAAAACTAAAAATAAAAAGGGTGATAAATCTGCTAACTTTTCTGAAAGATGCATGAGAACCTGCTTCAAACTATTCCTCCTTATACGCTGATATAGAAACTGTGTAGAACTGTTTTTTCACCCTTTTTCTAAGATTTCAAAGAAACTCTAATTAATGTCTGGTTTATCTTACTAACCCAAACTTTTATAATATTTACTAGCAAGAAACTTTCAATAACACGGAGTCTATGATTTTTGGGTATGCTAATACCTTCAATTGTAGGTGGAAACAAAAACAAATTTCAACTGTTTCTACATAAGAGAAGAACTGTATCATGCACTAATAAAGGCAAAGTAATACAAAAAGTGTTGTGGTTTTTTGTTACTAATTTTACAGATGGTAGAGAAAGTAACCAGGCACTAGTATTATTTTCTCTTTGGTTTTGCAATTAATTTATTTGGTCTATCTAGAAAAACATGTGAAATTACTAGAACTTTTATAAGTAAGCAGCTTCTCTCTTTGTCGCTAAGTAATCTTATAAGCAGGATGGAATGAGGCACCTTTTAAGCAATTAACCAAAAATTTTCTACTCCTACAGTGACTCCTCTTATCATGCAGAGACTGTGACCTCCTGAAATGAAGCTATTTTTAAATTTGGTCTCAGTAATTCTCTTGATTTCTTTCCTTGATCACTTCACTTGTCACTTGAACTCAGCTATTCATCGATTTATTTGAGCTGGTGCTAGTAATATTTCCATTGACCCTATCACGCTACCAAAGCCAAAGGCATCTGGTTGATTCAGTACTGGGAAGAGCCTCAAACCATTCCTTCGGGTCTTGACAAAGAGGATGAGCCATCTTGTAGGTGGGCGGCCACATGATCTTTTGACATCCTGTGGGATCCAGTCGGTAACAGCTCTAGTCCATTTCTTTCATACTTTAAGATATTTGTTCTCCTCCAAAGCTCAGAAACTCTGTTCTAACATTCCCGTAAAACTACAAGGCTCAAATCTTCAAAGTTTTATGGAATAAAATACTTTGGCTTTCTAGAATGATTACATTAAAGAGCTACACTACTCCTGGTAAGAGTGTAAGGAGAACTCCCCAAATCCCTGGCTCCTTGCCCTAAATGTTGAAATAAGCAGAATGTTGGAACTAAGCAAGTTGTTTAACTAGAAATGTTGTTTCAGCCACTTCCCATTTAGAGCACCACTACGGCTCTTGCTCTTCTCTCTCACACTACTCTATCCCTAAACTGGGAAGTCTGTCTCTAAAATTGTTTTCCCACCTATAGGGAAAATGATGTGTTCTCACTGGTAAATAAACTAAAGATAATAGAATCATGTAGACTTTTGTAAGCAAGGGGTCACTGTGTTCAAGAAAAAAGAAACACAGAATAGATTTAGAAATACTATTTCACTCCTTGGACAAAAAGGAAAACTAGGAGAAATTTGGCCTTTCCGTCATTATGAGAGTGCATTCCTGAGAGATTTCTAGATTCTTATTTTTTTTTTGTTGTTTCTCCATTCTGTTTTTTTATTATTTTTTTCACCTGTAATCCCACCCTGTCTTCCCCCATTGTTCATCGATTAGCTCAAGTGGCTACCAGTATAACATCACCTTATGCCTGTCCTTTGCAAACAAGTGTAACCCATGGGCATCTGCTTGCTCCAGGGACAGGAAGAGTCTCACACCATTCCTTCAGGTCATAGGAATGAAGTCCATAATTGTTGCGCTGTTTTTTGGCATATCAAAAATAACACAGGTAGCTTGCCAGGTTCTGCAAAATCATTTAATTTTTTTAATTTTTAAAAATAATTTTTAAAAAATTCTTATTATATCACCCATGAGATATACAGTTACAAAGTGTTCATATTTCTGCGTTTCAGTCTACAGTGTTCCAGCACCCATCCCTCCACCAGTGCTCATTTCTACCACCATTGTCCCCTGATTCCCCACCTCCCCAGCCAGCATCTATGGCAGGGAATTGCACAAAAACTACTCTCTCTCTCTCTCTCTCTCTCTCTCTCTTTCTATCTATCTATCTATCTATCTATCTGATCTCTATCTCTCACTCCCTTCTTACACATTGTATACTTGGAATACATACATCTAGAGGTATCATGTATGTACTTTTTGCCCTACTTTCAATGCTCAGTTCTAAGCTGTTATTATCATTTACTATGATTATTAGTACACTGTGCCTTTCTCTGTATTACCTAACCTCTGACTTCCACACTTTGCAGTAGTTTCTACCTACTGATAAGACCTCCTGATCCATGTTTTGTCTGGCCTTTGATATTGGTATCATGCTATTTTTTCATTTCCTACAAATAAAACTGATACTATATCTGCCCTTTTTTCCCTTATTAATTTTACTCAGCATGCTACTCTCCATGTCCATCTATTTATAGGCAAATTTTAGAACTTCATTTTTCCGAATAGTCTCATGGTATTCCATTATGTAGATTTCGGTTCGTAGTCAGCAGCATGACCGAGCAAAAGTCTATAGCCTGGGAAAAAAGGACTGGATTTCTGTCTCTGTTTAAAGTTACCTGACAAAAAAGCCA
Organism: Cryptotis parvus; assembly: GCA_021461705.1. Taxonomy (NCBI): domain Eukaryota; kingdom Metazoa; phylum Chordata; class Mammalia; order Eulipotyphla; family Soricidae; genus Cryptotis; species Cryptotis parvus. The sequence goes on along the minus strand of JAJIBD010034514.1, from coordinate 8,857 downwards.
AGTTATCCAATGTCTCTAACCAAATAATTGAATATGTAAAATATAGATATGTAAAAATGATCTAGCTACAATTATTAGTCCTAAATTATAAATGGAGTAATACGCTAGGTGTTTAATGCAATGCTTGTTCAGTTTGTAAAAGAATTTTTAAAAAGCATACCGGACTTATTATACTAGCACATAGTAATCTTGAACAAACTCTAAGATCTATATATCTTTGCCAAGATCTTGTTATAAGTGAATATTGCAAATCTACTACCATTTATCCTATGGTGTTGGGGCTAAGCAGGGTCCCCAAAAGATATTAGGGTTCAGGGGGTTCCTGTGCTGGCTCCACATGTTCAGGGCCCACAAACCAACCTAGCCATGTGGACAAAGAAATAATACCCACATGCTCTTGAAAGTCTGAGTTCTTTCCTTTTAATCCTCTCTCTCACTCATTCCTCACTCTAACCTCACTACATGCACCTCAAAGTCCAGGCTGCAGATTATATACTTTTACAAAAAGTCTGGGGGGAGAAAGAGAGTTACAAAGTGGCAATGTGTTGCAGGACTCCTCTAAGAGCCTCTGCATCTGCCCTGGATTGCCTCCTGCAGGTCACTTCATAGATAGGGGTAGTCTAAATGTGGCAGTTTATCTGACCATGTATTCTGTACTGGCTGGTATAAATATTCTCTCATGCTACCACAATCATCGTGGGACTAGCTAGATCTTACCAGCATATTTGCCTGGCCACGTTGGATCTCTAAGTAATTAGACCAGAGAGAAATGCTGTTTGCCTCCAAGCAAGCAAGCATGGCTCCCTGATAACTCAAAAGGCAACTAAAATACAAAACTACCGTGAAGTAGACGAGGACTCTTGTGAAGGCTTGGAGAAATATTTAACTGGCATTAGTATTAGTCTTTGGTACAGAGACATGCCATCTCAGAAACCCCCTTCTACCCTATAAAGGCATTTCCAGGCAGATCTTGGCTCAAAACATTAGCATATAATAGGGCCTAGGTGAGGTGCTGGGAGAAATTACCTAAGGGCATTTGACCCTTCCTGCTTCCCCATAATAGTGGGAGGTCTGAGTTGCAGGGGTATAAAACCAGCCTGCTTCTCTCTCTCTCTCTCTCTTTCTCTCTCTCTCTCTCTCTGGGCTCTCTCTTTCTGGGCTCCTTGGGCTTCCTTCTTGGGAGTCTTGTCTTTGTCTCCCTCTTTACAGGGCCTTTACACGTGGTGGCCGCCATCTTGGCCTACACGTGGCTGGGGTTCTAGCTGGGAATCCTAAGCACAGGGTTTTTCCTATTGCTGACTTGTATGCCTGAACCTGTGATAAGTAAAGCCTTTTAAAACTGCATCGGATTCCTGAGTCTTCATCCATTCCCTGCCGGCTCGGGAGGTAGAAGGGAACTCGCTTCCCGGCACTGTCGGGAATCTGCAGTACGCTCTCAACATCTGTGTCCCTGGCAAATTTCTGCATCTGGAGGTCCCACTTTAATCTGTAGCTAACATAAAATAGCCTTCCTTCCAGGACAAGCTACTCAGTAAATCTTCCCTGATAAAGATCCTGTCCTGGGTTTATAGGTCATTCCGCTTTCCCAAGACAAAGCAAAAATCCTGCCATATTGTTTTCTCTCCTTTCTTCACTAATAACGACTACCTGAAGTAGTTATTTTATTTCGGCTTGTATAAGCACAATAGATATAGACATTTATCTGCTACTCAAGGAGTAAGCTTTCAGGGTATCATTCCAGAGCACATCTCACCATATATTCCAGACTACAGTCCTGGGCCAGGTTGTTTCCATTTTTTTTCCAACCTTAACAGGGCCCTTAATCAGTTAGTTTCTTGTCTCCTGGGTCACAACGAAGTTTGATCCATGGCAGTACTTCAGCTTATTATAATTGTTCATTTAATCCATCCCATGTTGAAGCCAGGGTAGCTCTACCCAAGACTTGGGCCCTGTCCACTCCAGTTCCAAGTAATGGGATAGATTCATTTTGGGGTGTAAGTGAAACTAGGAATCAATCTGAGGGCTACTGAGGTTCCTAAGTTAGGAAATATGACAGATGCCCAGGAGTTACTATTTTAGAGTTAACTAAATTCTATATAACAAAATGTATTAACTTTAAATCAAAGTCTTCCGTGTCTTCAAAAGGCCTTGGTCTCAGAGCTAAATGGCCATGTAAAGGGAAAAAAGAGAAAAACAACCATTCATTTATAATTCAAAACCTAGGGCTGGCAAGTAGGAGACAGAAGGCTGAAATAGCAAGTAATCCAACAAGAGTACATGAAAGTCCCTTTGTTCTTGTAAAGTGTGACCACCAGGAGCCAGAGAGAGCACATGAGCACACATGTTTTGCACGTAGCCAATCCAGGTTCCATCCCTAGCAGATCCTCATGGTCTCCAGAGGCACAATCAAAGCAACTCCTGACCACTGAAGAAACGCAGCACCACCAGGTTTGGCCCCAAACAGATACATAAAGCATGAGCCTGCCCCAAAGTGGGTAGAGAAGAAATCTATGGATTTGAAATAAGAGTTCGTTGCTTTGTGAATACCATGGTTTTCTACTGAACTCCTAAGCAGAGAATGTGTGGATAGGAAATCAACATAAGGCTGTATCAAACCTTCAGGAGACTTATGATCGCTCAGACCACCATGCTAGTGGGGTCAAGAATCACTTAAATTCTGCATTAAACAAAGCTCACGTCAAAACACAGTTTGTCCATGTAGTCATACACACTGTATAGACTCTCTATTACTGATTTGTATTTTAAAGCTCCAAATGTCATGCCATTTTTTCTATTTGGTGATGTGCAAGATTTTACATAACCTCTGAGAGAGAAAATTATTCTGGGTAATCGGTAAAGGGAAAAGGGAGCATAATTAGGAGGAACATAGAAAGAGAGAAAATAGACTCATTAAAACAGAAATAAGTAACTTTCTAAGTATATAAAGCGTAGAAACATGAAATTATCTAAAAGATGAACATAAAATCAATAATAAAAAATTCAGAAAATTTTACAAAAGAACAATTTTAATCTAAATACATCGCTATTGCAAGACTTACTGTGGTTAGAGCAGTATAAAATAAATAATAGCACATATTAACTTTATTTTTAATATGAAACAGAACAGAACCAAGAGAGATCAGCCTTATATTTCAGCTCAAGGAATTTTCAAGTAGATATGAACACCCCAGAAACCATGACAACTAAGGACAGAACCAGAAAGAGTTAAATTAAAATCTCATTTTTTTTCCCCACCTCATTTTCTGCTTTAGAAGAAATATGAACACTTCCCCAAGTGAAACCACAAACCCAGGAAGCCTTTTCTTAGTTCTTTCACATTTTGGATGCAGTGAATATTGAATCATTCAAAACCGCCTGAAAGACGGGTGAAGAATTTGAAAGGCAGCCAGCAAAGCTGTGCAGTCAATACTGAAGCTTCCACGAAGAGCCTGTGAGATGCTGAAGGAGTGCCAGAGGACATAGCAAGCAGAGTTAGGGTGGGGAAGAGCCAGGATTGGTTCTAAAACAAAGTGTGTGATAAAAACGGTGTTCCAAAGAGCTCATTAATATTAGCCTGACCTCGTTTGAAACAAATGGTAATTTTTTTTCGGGTTCAAAAAAAATGGCTGAACTCCAATATCGTTTGGTCCTTTCCTTCCAACACCTCCTTACCTCCCAAAATAAATGTTTGCCATTGAAATAAAATGGTAGAATCACTGGCCTTAATTCTCAATGCCTCAGGGATATGTGGCGATTAAAACTCAAAGAAGAAAAAGCAGATGCAGAATTGAAGCTGGGGTGATGCCAGGAGAATGTGAAGAAGTACCTGAAGAGGGAGGAGAAAGAATCTTAGGAAACTGAGAAGAGGTTTTGAGGGCGCGCAATTTCCAAAGGTTAAGAGAGAGGGTCTGTAATAAGGTTAAATTCTGGGTCTGCTAATCTCAGACATTCCTCAAACACAAAACATAAATGGAAGATATAAAAATATCAATTCCTTTGACTAAAATGATAAGAATGACTCATTTCTGTGGAAAATTGTATCTACTCAAATCAATATTGGTGGTAGCTGGCGCTTGGTTTTCTTTGGAAACATTTAAATATACAATGCAAATATTAGATAATCTGAATTTCTAATTTGTAGGTTTAAAAGGGCTGTGGAAGTGCCACTTGGAATTCTGACTTCAGAGTCCGGGCAATGGAATTCAGCTAGGCAGTCTGTTATCTGATCTTGTATAAATTGTTTTCTTGATGAGTCAACACCTCAGGACTCAAAGTAAGCAATGTGGTTCAAACTGCATATATTCCTCTAATGGAGCGATAATTTGAATTATAGACTGTAAAGACTTAGATTGAGAAATGTGGATTTATATCCCAGCTCTTCTAGGTATTTTAACGAAAGCAAACACATGAAATTGTGAAATTCTCTTTGACAATAATAATGGTCCTTACATTTAGATAGCATTTGGAAAAGTTTGCCAAAATCATTTACATTAATTTTCCTATTGAATTCACTGAAGACACAGTGATTATATTCCTACTATTTCATATTAGAATTCTAGTGCAATCAAATAATTTGTTACCTGCTCAAAAATATATACCATTAATAAGTTCTTCTAAGACTAGACAACGAAAATTATAAGAAATTCTACTAAAGCGCTTTCATTTTTAAATCCTTAAATTTCCTCATGTAATAGAATGACAAACATGTTAGTAACATTTCTTGCTGTTAACTCTTATAGATTTTTTTTTTTTTCAATCTGTCGTTCACACAATGTCCATGGATACATGAATCTTCATTTGTTATTACTGCTCATGACTTATGCTGTTATCTTCGCAAGTCAGTGCTAGGCAGGAAATAAATTTCATACATTTTGGGGTACTGAATATAAGAAAGATACACATATTCTATAAATGTAAATTGAACATTTGGGCTCTCTTATATAGAAAAGACCCTCCTTACTGAGGTGAAGAAATGGTATGATGGTTGCCACATAGACTGAAGCCAGTCTATTTATTCTTTCAAGATGGTTAAGCCCATAGGCTTTGATGCGTCTCTATTTTCCTCTCTAGTGCAATAATACTTACTAGAAAATTATAAAAATGGTTAAATAATTGTTTCTAAAGATGTTAAATAGTCCTTCTTGTAGTAACTGCTGCACCAGTGTTTCTATAACCTAGCCACTAGCTGGGTAACAGGAATAGGGGGAAATAAGATCATCTATTTTTTTAAGCTATTTGGGTCACACCTGAAGATGTTCCGGTGAACTGGCTCTGTATTCATTAAGCATCCTTGAAGCCTATGGTGATAGGGCCATGAATGCTGAGCGCCAGCCATATGCAAGACAAACACCCTAACCACTGTACTATCTCTCCAGCCCCAACAATGTATCAATTATTGCATTTACTAACAATACACTATAAATGAGCAATTAAATCTGGTCATGTCTAATTCTCATATTAAACCTAAAAGTAGATAAGAAATATATGTAATATGATGTTAAAGATTATTGTATAAAAATGTCAGGTGCATCAATATGGAATGAGAATGTTTTAAATGTCTATCTTGCAAAAGGAGATGTAAGTCTATGTTTTTCCCTCTACGTAAATAACTCAAGAAGAAAAACAAAGATAAGGTGGAGATCTTCCAAATTGAACTTTAAAAATAAAAATTTAAACCACACTACTAAATTATTACCTCGGTGGAATGAAATCACTAATTTTGGCTCATACTTGGGGCTGAGGAATTAGAAATTGGTGGTCCTGTAGGGAGAGATAAGGAAGCTTCGAAGCACTGGTTTGAAAGAAGTATGCAATAAAAGCTTTGTTGTAATATTTCTGTGCAGCAATTCTACAAAAAGTAAAAAAATAAATAAATGTATTTACTACTTCTTCCAAGAACTTGGTACCATTCAGATTTTATATTGAACCCAATACATAAGATCTCTTCGTGATGGAATTTCGATTCACCTCCAGGATCTCTACCATTCTACAAAGAAGTGATCATTAATGTGAAAGAGAGGGTCTCGACAGGGTGATACCATTTCACCAAAACCCTTCAGTGCCACCTCGAGAACATCCTGCAACAATTGAATGGGAAGAAATGGGAGTGGAAGATAAGAGATGGTTGGCAATTCAACCACCCCGCTGGCTGATGACATCGGTCTAATACCAAACACAGCGCCAAGCTTTCAAAGCCAAATGCTGCTTGACTTCGACTGAGAATGTGTGGAAAGATAGGTCTGACGCAAAGCTGGAATCTAAAGAAACTATGTTTATGGAAAAATGAACTAGTTCCAGAGGGCCCCATTCACTCTCACGGGAATAAACATCTCTTCTGAATGCAGTAGCAGGTGTACTCAGGTTTAAATCAATATGATGAACGCACTAAAACCTGAGCTGCACAGGAGAAAGAGCGGCATAGAATGCCTTCAAAGGTATCGAAAAAATAGCTAAAGTGACAAAGAACCCTCCAGCTCCGGTCACATCTCTTTGACTCACCAGCCTCCTGCATAACACAAGCCGCCTAGAGACCTAGTTCTCACGAAAGCAGGATGAGAATGCTTATTCGGGTCTCCCAGAAAGGAATCAAAACAGCTATGCTTTGAATATCACCCCTCACTTAAGTGGTGGTAATAAACTGGAGTTCTGATCTCCGTTCCAGAATCAGAATGCTGCAAAGAAAGCTGGCAAAGGCATTTAAAATCAGATAATGACACATGTAATGATTTGGAGACAAACCGCTGACTAGAGCCATTATCGACTGGATCCTACCGGATGCTTCGGGAAGATCACGTGGCCGCCCACCTACAAGATGTCAGACTTCCTTGTCAAGACCCTAAAGGAACAGTTTGAGGCTCTCAAATTCCTAAATCAGACTTCTTGAATCTACAGAGTACATTGAAGAAATATAGAAACCCCTCCATGACATTGAAGCTAAAGGCATCTTCAAAGATGAAACATCACTAACAAAGCTAACTAGAGAAAAGTAAACATATGGGACTACATGAAACTAAAAAGCTTTCTGCACCTCAAAAGAAACAGTGACTAAGATACAAAGGCAGTCCACAGAGAATGGGAAAAGAATATTCACCAATACCCATCTGATAAGGTTAATATCCAGGATATATCAGGCACTGGTAGAACTTTACAAGAAGAAAAACAAAACAACCCCATCAAAAATGGGGAGAAGAAATGAACAGAAACTTCAGCAAGGAAGAAATTCGAATGGAAAAAAACATATGAAAAAATGCTCATCATCACTAATCATCAGAGAGATGCAAATCAAAACAACAATGAGATAACCACTTTACACCCCAGAGACTGGCACATATTCAAAAGAATAAGAACAACAAGTGCTGGCGTGGATGTGGGTAAAAGGGGACACTCATCCATTGTTAGAGGGAATGTCGGTTTACAACCTTTCTGGAAAACATTATGGACATTCCTCCAAAGATTCAGAAATTGAACTCCCATTTGACCCAGCCATACCACTCCTGGGAATCTACTCTGGGAAACCAAAAATAACGAAAAGTGAAACTTCATCCCTACTTTTATGTTTCTTAGCAACATTATTCACAATAGCCTAGAATCTGGAAGCAACCAGAGTGCCTGAAAATCGATGACTGGATAAAGAAGCTTTTGGTACATCTACACAATGGAATACTATGCAGCTGTTGGGAAAAATGAAGGTTATAAAAATTTGCCTATAAATGGATGGATATGGAGAAGATTATGTTGAGAAATAGTAGAAGGAGAGAGACAGATACAGAATGACTGCATTTATCATGCATAACATAAATATATAGGTACATATTATGATACCAATATCCAAGGTCAAGAAAACATATATCAGGAGGTCCTGTCAAAGGTGGAAATTATCACTAACAGGTGGGAGTCAGAGGCTAGGTAAGACAGAAAATGGAACAGTGTGCTAACAATTGTGAGGGGTACTAATGCCAACCTAGAACTGGCCATTAAATAGAGGCAAAAAGATACATGACAACTCCTTTAATGTATGTTCTGTAATCCATAGTCTGGGAGAAGGAAAAGAAAGAGAGAAATGGAAAGAAATAAAGAACCTGGCATGGAGGAGGGCTGGGGGAGGGGGAGGGAACGGGACGTTGGTGGTGGAGATGGGCACTGGTATGGATGGGTGCTGCAACACTGTATGACCAAAACCCAAATATGAACTTTTAATTGTATATCTTTGTAATTGTAAAATTAAAAAATTAAAAAAATAAAATAAAATTTTCAATGTGCTTTAAAAAAAGATCACGTGGTCAGCTTCACCTACAAGAGATGACATCAGACATCCTGTCAGACCATGAAAGAAGGATTTGAGGCTTTCATATTCCTGAATCAACCAGATGCCATTGGGCCATACTGGCACGTGATAGGGTCCAATGGAAATGTTACTGGCTCCCGCCTCGCAGCTAAATCGATGAATAACAGGATTCAAGCATCATGATCGATTTTATACCTGAGTAGATGCCATTGGAGTTCCATTCCAACATCTAAAATCAAAGTGTTTCAGAATTAATCTCAAAGGTAGAACTACAATGGCAGGGTTTATAAAACTTTATACCAAATGTTGTAAAAGCAAAAGTTATATTAAATCACTTATGTTGCCATCAGTTAGTCACGAATGAAAACAAAGCAGGTTTTTTCAAGCTCATAATTTTTTGCATAACTGGGGAAAACTAACATATTTCAGATTCAAACTATTGGGATTTGAGTGTTCAGCATTTTTAATAATATTTAAGTAGATAGTCTTTATAGGGACCAAAATAGGAGTGATCTACTCCTAATTCAGGACAGGTTACTTGCCTCATTTCCTTATACTCACGATATGGAGAAA
>JAJIBD010034513.1:0-29203 GCA_021461705.1 Cryptotis parvus | reverse complement strand
CTCACATAGGTGAGTATTTTTTATACAACTCAAAGTTGCAGTAACATTATTGCATAAAATTTAAGCTAGTTTCTAGAATTCATTAGTAAGAAAAATGTTCGGAAAAACTCTGATATTGGGGCTAAGAGGTAGAAGGCATAGAGACAATGATGAACAAGAGAGGAATAATTCCTGTACAAGGTGCTTACAAATATATAGTAGAAAGGAAAATGCACAGGATATTTAGGGGCCTAAGGCGCTACAGAAGATTCATGTATGTACTTGTAAGTATAGAAAAGTCTTTTTTAAACTGGTGAGATGTGTAAGGAAGAGGTTAGAAACAAAAGTATGTTAGTTGCACCAAGTTCAAAGGAGAAAAAATGAACATAGGGAGCAAACAGCAGGAGTATGATATTTCTATGGTTACATGATGACTACAGATTGTGTAGTGATCATATCTACATAAGTCCTATGTGGCTGATTAAGAACTTTCAAACTAACTTTAAAAGGTATGAGTGACATGGAAGAAATTTAACGAAAAAAGAAATGTGTTCAGCTACCCTTTATACAAAATTATTTTGCCTGTTATACAATGGGTGAATTTAAGTGATCTTGGGTCCAACTGGGAAGCCATTGCAGAAATTCAGGTAAGAAATGATAAGAACCTGAGCTCAGACAGCGAACGGAAGGAAGAACATGAAAACAATTGTTGAAAAGGGGGAGGGTTCAAGAGGACTTGGAAATGAACTAAATACAGCGGGAGAAAGAAAAGTGGGGTCTGAAAGTTTTCAGGTATAACAAGAAAAAAGATTGTGGCATCTATCACAGATAATGAATATGAATAGGATTTGGAGGATAAGGGAATTTGGTTTAGTAACCATGATAATTTCAAAGTGAATGATTTGTGGCAAGCAGAAATTGCACATAAAAGGTAGCTTAAATGGAAGTGAAAACTTGGGATCAAGACAATGTCTGTGATTACAGTGGCGAGTGAGACTGAGGTTGCCAAAGGGGAGGGTATAACAAAAGAGAGGGTATAACAAAAGAGCAAGAGCCAGGAAGTTAGGGACAGCAGTTGAGGCACTTACCTTGTAGATGACTAAATTGGCTTTGATCTCCACCACCTCATACAGTAGCCCTAAACACCATTAGGAGTGACCCCTGAATATAAAACCAGGAGTAAGCTCTGAGTATAGCCTAGTCCAAATGCAGAGAGGGGTCAGAGAGAGGAAAGTGTGTGTGTGTATGTGTGTGTGAGAGAGAGAGACAGAGAGAGAAAGAGAGAGGGAATTTTTACCAGGTAAATAATCTACTGAAACATGAACAAAAGGGGAACTAGTCATAAAGGCATCAGAGAGAAGAAACAAGACACTGCAAAAATTGTCATACAGACCAAGGATACTGTGAAGAAGGAGCTCAAAGAAGATTGAGCCAAGATTATGGAACATTTCCCATTAAACTTAACAAATTTGGCTAATTGGCAAAGGTGATTTCAAGAAGAAAACAAAGAAATATTTGAGGCACATTTATGAAATACTTGAGTAAATTTATGTACAGAGAATGAGGTTTCTTAACAGCACTAAAATCTATAAATTACATCACTTATTAATAGAGTCATAAATGAGTGTGTTGGAGAATGGGGAATAAATGTAAGAAAAGGGTCTCAGAACAGAGTTGAGATTAGCTCTGGACAAATGAATGGTTCTCTCAATAGGTTAGCAATAAAAGAGAGGCGATGGTCAGGAAGTTGAGAGATGTCCCCTTTGGACATTTTCTCCACGATAAAGAAAGCAAAGTTACCTATTGTCTGTGAATGGGGAGGAAGTGAAATAAGGGAAAAGGAGACTAATACTGATATTTCATTCATTCAACAATTTCAATGACCTAATGTGCCAGTCAGTATTAGAAACTAAATAACTGAATTCAAGTTGTTCATAAATACCTAGCAAGAGAAAGCTCTAGAACAGTAACCAAAAGAGACTTGAGCGATATTGACTTGTTACAGAATGATCACCTGGGCAAGCTTAGACACTTGGCATGGATGATAGCATCACCATGAACATTTGAGTGGGGTGAGGCAGTCTGAAGTCTAAGCCTGGATATGATGTGGATGAAGAAATGGCTCAAGTTTGATATAATGACGAAAGGATAGCAGAAAGACAAAGTACTGGTGAGAGGTAGAGAAAATATGGTATTAGTCATTAGAATATGGTATTAGAGAATATGGTATTAATCAGATGAAGATTTATTTATTTATTTAGAGAGAGAGAGAGAGAAGGAAATATGCCTGCTATAGAGGCAAGGTGGAGGAGGTGGGACCGAATTTGGGTATATTGGTGGTGGGAATATGGCACTGTTGGAGGGATGGGTGCTGGAACACTGTATGAACGAAACTCAATTATGAACATCTTTGTAACTGTATTTCTCATGGTGGTATGATAAAAAAAAATAAAGGAGGAAACAACCTTGAAGAGGCTAGTGGGAATTAATTCAAAGCTGTGAAAGTTTCGGTATAGTTGAGAGAAATATTTAAGGAAGCAAAAAAGTCACAAGCTAGACAAATTGGAGTGTTCTTCAAAATTTGTCATAGCTGTTATGATTTCGGAAGATAATTACTTTTCTGTAATATAATCATGGGTCTAAGTTACTGATGTAGATAAAGGTGATTAGAGAATTAAAAAACTTGAAGGCTAAGATGTTAGGAGTTGGCCATCACATAGACACTTGGCACTTGTCACTTGTCTTCCCGTTCATCGATTTGCTTGAGTGGGCACCAGTAACGTCTCAGTTCCTTGGGAATGAGGTCCATTATTGTTACTGTTTTGGGCATATCGAATACACCATGGGTAGCTTGCCAGGCTCTGCCATGATTATAGGTCATCCCAGGGGACTCAGACTTTTACTATGTCAGATCATCAACCATTCACCATCCAGGGCCCATGGGGCAGAGCTCTGGGTGTTACAAGTCTGTCTCCCTGTCTGTCACTGTTGATGCAGCTGGGCACCACAGCCACACCTGCACCACCTCAAGGGTGTTGCAGGGTTACACACAGACACAGAAGTGCTAAATAAGAATGTGAACAATATACAGGAATCAAGTCCAGAAAATGGATGCTAACCTCACAATGGCATGGGCCTCATGGACAATCACTTTTCCATAGAAAACTGAGCATTAAATAGAGGCAAAAGGATGCACATGACAACCTTTTAATGTATGTTCTGTAATCCATAGTCTGGAAGGGAAGGAAAAGAGAAAGAGAGAGAAAGGGAAAGAAATAAAGAACCTGCCATGGAGGTGGGCTGGGGAAGGGGGAGGGAACCGGGGACGTTGGTGGTGGGAGATGGGCACTGGTGGAGGGACGGGTGCTGGAACACTGTATGACCAAAACCCAAATATGAACTTTTTAATTGTATATCTTTTTGTTTGTATATCTCACGGTGGTATAATAAAATACTTTAAAAAATAAAGATAAAAATCTTCAGGAGGAAAAAAAAAGAAATTAGTATATGCTAATGTTTAGGTAGAAATAGGAATAAAAAAGAAATAACCCAACCTAACTGTGTGGCATGTGTAGAAAGACCATCATCCCCAGATCAAGTTGAAGTTTTGATTCTTCCTTTTCTTTTAAAAAAAAAGACATTTTTCTGTTGTGGCAATAAATTGGAGGTCATATTTAGGGAAGTGGATTTGAGGGAGATGAATGAAGAAAGGTGAGAGTAAGAATTCAGTGGGTAGGGAAGGGAGAAGGAAACACCAATGAGGAATAGGAACAATAGGATGAATTTCTGGAGAAGCTAGTGTCTGGGGAAGTAAGCAGAGATGACCGGAGATGACAGCAACTCATTGGGACAATCTTCAATGCAAATGACTCTAGTGATGAGTTATTTCAGTTACTGCTAAGGCTTAGGTGTCTAACCATATTCTCTTAAACCCTACTACAACAGTGACTAGGTACATAAATAGTGCAAGATAATAATGGGAAATGGAGTTTGTAAAGAAAATCATAGGAGTATTGACAAGATAGTTTGGCCAAGGAATGTGAAAGGGGGCAAAGGTTGAGACTCCTAGGCCCCTTAGTATTGGTACTTACAGAAAGGAATGAAAGCCTCTCATGCCTAATCAATTCCTTCCTGTGGACTATGAACCACTGAGCTCAGCAATTCTCCACCATGATGATGTGGGTGGGCCCCCACAGTGGCTTATGTGAAGTGGGGAGGAGAGAGACCGTCACTTCCTCCCCAATCCGCCTCTGCTGCCCTGGGACCCTCTGGGCAAGCTAGGCCTCACCCAGGCCTTGCAGGTTCTTGTCTTTGCTTCTCTAAAGAAGAATTTCAGGAGGAAACGAGCAGTGAAGCAAAATAGATTTTATTTGCAAACTTTTAGAAGGGGAAGGAGGAGAAAAAGAGATAGAAAGATTACACAGCTCAAGAGGGTAGATGCGAGCAACACATGTGCTTGGGTACCACATGGGCTCAAGCAACATATGGGCTCAGGCAGCATATGCCGCCCTTCCTTTGTTCAAGGTGGCTTTTATAGGTTTTTCCCACTGCCCCAGTTAGGAATTCTACCCAAGTTAAAGTCCATTGCTAGGGGCAGTTGCCAAGGTGGTAGAGTTGGGAGTTGTGAGTCGTCTTCTTTGGAATTCCTTTCCTGCCAAGCTTCTCTCAGACAGCTTTTCCTGGGTATCTTGAAACCAGGTAAAGTCTTATCAGGCCTTAATTCCTGTTTGTAAAAAGGTGGCTCTGATTAGTCTTAGTGCTAGTAGTTTTATTCCTGGAAAGTTCATTGCTGTAGGGTCCTCTGCTGCCTGCCTGCCTCCTGCATCAATGAGACCCTCTGTGGCTGCTCAGGATATTTCAAGGGGGGTCACAGGTGAAATTAAAAATACGAGGGTCTCAGTAGGACACTAGGAAACTGATTGTTTGGACAGTGGTCCACAGGAAGGAAATAAGGTTGGGAGGGGTCCATGGATAGGGAAAGGTCGAAAAATCCTGATATTAATGATTCCATATCTTTTCTAGGTTTCTAGAAAGATCAAAAACAAAATTTGACTTGTAGCTACATAATTTAAAACCTTAAATTTGTAGTCATTATGATATTCCATGCTTCGCCTTACTTTACTGAATGTATGTCTTCCTGCAGCTGAATTTTGTCACCACAAATGAATTTACTATTAGCCCTGACTACCTTCTTAAAATGAGAATAGGTAGGATTAGTACGCATTTTAGTCATTGATTAAATTAAACTTCACACTAAGGACATCATTGAATTACAAAACTAGGGGCACCTGAGAAAGAGCATCCATTGCTATGAAACTTTTAGGAAAATTATTGATTTAGTTAGTGATATTATCAGTTTGGATTTTGAATATTCTATTATTGATATTAACATCTCAAAGAAAGACCATACTTAGGCTACAAATTCCCAGGCATCTCATTATTACAATGTACATTAAAGTAATGACCCAAATTTGGACACTTTTGAGATCCACTAAAAGAAAAAACATATATGTACATATATATGTATTATATATAATATATGATATATATGTACATAATATATGTATATGTGTACTATATATTATATATGTATATGTAAGTATTCAAGCCAAGCACCCTACCTGATATATTATTTCTACAGCTCACACTATTAGCATTTAACCCAGTAGAAACTCAATATCCTGAGGTTCTGTGATTACCCTCCAAATACTAATTTTAAAATATGGGCTCAAGACTAGAGAGACAGTACAGGAGGCAGGGGACTAACCATACATTCAACTGACCCAGGATCAATTCCCAGCACCTCCTATGGTCCCCTGAGCATCACCATCTGATCTTGACTACATAATCAAGAGTAAGACCTTAGCACTGCCAACCAAAGTCCCCAAAAAAGAAATAAGTAAATAATAAAATAAAACATAATTAAAATTTGAAATTACTATTTTCCTTTAAGCAAAATCCTTCTCCATTATAGTACTCTTGCCATTTTCTTTTAAGGAAAAAATAACTTTGTCTAATGGTTGTTAAGTTCATTTAAATACCCACAACATTCTGCTGACTTTGACAAAATATAGTTTCTGGGTACAGTGGCAAGGACTTCCCCCCATTCCAAAAGAACAAGGCTCAGACTGTTGGATTCAAGCAAATCTGCTCCGAAGGATAAACTTGGAAGAGAATGCTAGAAGTCAGAGAGCTGTTCTCTTAAACTTCCTGCACTGGAAGTGTGTTTCCCCCAATTACATTCACTCAACATGAAAACACTCCATGCATTTGACATATACAATATAAAAATAACACGTATCCTGGGGAATAAATATGAATTAACATCATATGTGTGGGATTATGCTTCCACCTGAGCTGTCAGAAAATGTCATTCATGGCTCTCCTTGTTAGGAAACTAAAAAAATTTCTTCAGATGAGTTTGGTTCTCTGACTCTCCCTTCATTTCCAGAAACACACATTACCTTTTAAAAAGTTCCTGGACAAAAGTAAATTTATGTCTACATATCAACCCTTTGATCTCATGCCTGGCTACCCATTGAAATGTCGCCTAGAAAAATGTAGGGAATAGTTCCAACCAGATGAGAGTGAGGAACAGGAAATTTCTGATAGAAATATAGAGTGACAAGCTTCCCATCCTCAACTGGAAACCCCAAGACCACCCACATGGTGAGGTTTTCTAACTAAATGAAGGGCCCACCCTGCATGCGAACATTTATTGCATCTAAAAATAGCATGCGGCAGGAGTTACGAGGCTTTCTTCTGGAGTAGATGCCGTTTCCTGAGCCGTAGGAAATAATCCGCCCTTTCAAGGAGATGGGTATTAGGTGAACACCCGACCTGCTTCTGATCATAATTTTTCTTTCTTCAGCTCAGGCAGTCCTCAGGGTTGCAGCAGTACAGAGTCTAGATGACCTGCTTCTAACTCTGGCTCTG
Organism: Cryptotis parvus; assembly: GCA_021461705.1. Lineage (NCBI taxonomy): Eukaryota > Metazoa > Chordata > Mammalia > Eulipotyphla > Soricidae > Cryptotis > Cryptotis parvus. Next base: position 22,288 of record JAJIBD010034513.1, on the reverse strand, counting down.
TGTGCACGTGCGTGTATGTGTGTGTGTGTGTTGTGTGTGTGTGTGTAAGATGGAGAGGTCTGGTCGCTGTGTGTGTATGTGTGTGTAAGATGGAGGGGTCTGGTCCGTGTGTGTGTGTGTGTGTGTGTGTGTAAGATGGAGAGGTCTGGTCCCTGTGTGTGTATGTGTGTGTGTAAGATGGAGGGGTCTGGTTCGTGTGTGTGTGTGTGTGTGTGTGTGTGTGTGTGTATGTAAGATGGAGAGGTCTGGTCCCTGTGTGTATATGTGTATGTGTAAGAGGCCTGGTCCCTGTGTGTGTGTGTGTGTGTAAGATGGTGGGCTCTGGTCCCAGAGTGTTTCAGAAAAGACAGTGTTCGACCTCCAAAGATGAGATACAAAACCCAACTCAGGTCTGCAGCTGCAGCCAATAGACACCCTAAGAGGAAGCAGGACAGCATGGCAAAAGCAAAACACATGGGAGCTGACCTGAAGCAACTCCTCGAGACTGACGACTCAGAGGCAACTTCCATCTGCTCACAGCCCATCTCATCCTTAGACCTCCATTCTCTTTGACATCCAGTCAAAATCTGAGAATTGTTTGGATGAGACATGATATCACACCCCATGTGGCTATGATAGCTTTCATTTGGGGTTACCTCCCTTGGTGCACTTTAAGATTAAACTTGACCACCACAAAGAGCAGTCTCATGTTCCATCCACATCTGACCAAGAGATAGTTAACGTAGCTTAGGTTTGTGTTTATATAATAAAAGTGGAGCTTCCAACAGAATTGACTTTGCTGATGATAATAATAAAAGAGGTGTGTGGGTTTGTTGTTTTTTTTCTTTTTTGCTGTTAAGTACAAGTTCCTACATGTGAACAATTTGTTAAGCAACTTGTGTGCATTATCTTATAAAATTTCAATGCTGTTCTCCAAAAGAAATTCTGTTACTAAGTCTCATACTTATGAAGAAAACTAAAAACAAAAAAGGGAAAGATAAATCAGTTAAGCAATTTTCTAAAAGATGCATGAGAAACTGCATTCAAATCATTCCTCCTTATACGTTGATATAGAAACTGCAGTAGAGCGTGTTTTCACCCTTTTTCTAAGATTTCAAAGAAACTCTAATTAATGTCTGGTTTATCTTACTAACCCAAACTTTTAGACATAATATTTACTAGCAAGAAACTTTCATTAACACCGAGTCTATCGTTTTTTTGGGTATGCTAATACCTTCAATTCTAGCAGGAAACAAAACAAATTTCAACTGTTTCTACTAAGAACTGTATCATGCACTAATAAAGGCAAAGTAATACAAAAGTGTTGTGGTTTTTTATTGCTATTTTTACAAATGGTAGATAAAGTAACCAGGCACTAGTATTATTTTCTCTTTGGTTTTGCAATTAATTTATTTGGCCTATCTAGAAAACATGCAAATTACCAGAATTTTTACAAGTAAACAGCTTTCTTTGTCACTAAGTAATCTTATAAGCAGGATGGAATGAGGCACCTTTAAGCAATTAACCAAAAATTCCCTACTCCTACAGTGACTCTCCTTATCATGCAGAGACTGTGGCCCTGAAATGAAGCTGTTTTAAATTTGGTCTCAGTAATTCTCTTGATTTCTTTCCTTGATCACTTCACTTGATCACTTGAATCCCGTTATTCATCGATTTGCTTGAGCTGGCGCCAGTAACATTTCCATTGGACCCTATCACGTGCCAATGTAGCCCAAAGGCATCTGGTTGATTCAGGACTATGAAGAGCCTCAAACCATTCCTTCGGGTCTTGACAAAGAAGTCTGATCATCTTGTAGGTGGGAGGCCACATGATCTTTTGACATCCTGTGGGATCCAGTCGGTAACAGCTCTAGTCCATTTCTTTCATACTTTAAGATATTTGTTCTCCTCCAAAGCTCCCAAACTCTGTTCTAACATTCCCGTAAAACTACATAAGACTCAAATCTTCAAAGTTTTATAGAATAAAACTTTGGCTTTCTAGAATGATTACATTAAAGACTACACTACCCTGGTAAGAGTGTAAGTTGAGAACTCCCCCAAATCCTGGCTTTCCTTAAGCCCCCAAGTGTTGAAATAAGCAGAATGTTGGAACTAAGCAAGTTGCTTAACTAGCACTGTTGTTTCACCACTTCCCATTTAGAGCATCACTACGGCTCTGCTCTTCTCTCTCACACTACTCTATCCTAAACTGGAGAAGTCTGTCTCTAAATTGTTTCCCCACCTAAGGGAAAATTTGGTGTGTTCTCACTGGTAAATAAAATAAAGACAATAGAATCATGTAGACTTTTATAAGCAAAGGGTCATGGTGTTCAAGAAAAAAGAAACACAGAATAGATTTAGGAAATACTATTTCACTCCTTGGACAAGAAAGGAAAACCAGGAGAAATTTGTCCTTTCCGGTGCATTCTGAGAGTGCATTCTGAGTGATTTATCAGATTCTTATTTTTTTTTTGTTGTTTCTCCATTCTGTTTTCTATTATTTTTTCTCACCTGTATCACCTGTCTTCCCATTGTTCATCTATTTGCTCAAGTGGCTACCAGTAACATCGCCTTATGTCCTGTCCTTTTGCAAACAAGTGTAGCCCATGGGCATCTTCTTGCTCCAGGGACAGGAAGAGTCTCAAACCATTCCTTCAGGTCATAGGAATGAAGTCCATAATTGTTACTGTTTTTGGCATATCAAAAAATAACACAGGTAGCTTGCCAGGTTCTGCAAAATCATTTAATTTTTTTAATTTTTTAAAATAAATTTTAAAAAAGAATTTTTAAAAAAATTTTTATTATATCACCATGAGATATACAGTTACAAAAGTGTTCATATTTGCGCTTTCAGTCATACAGTGTTCCAGCACCCATCCCTCCACCAGTGCTCATTTCCTACCACCAGTGTCCCCTGATTCCCCACCTCCCCAGCCGGCATCTATGGCAGGGAATTTTCACTTCTCTCTCTCTCTCTCTCTCTCTCTCTCTCTCTCTATCTCTCTATCTATCTATCTATCTCTATCTCTCACTCCCTTCTTACACATTGTTACTTGCAATACATACATCTAGAGGTATCATGTATGTACTTTTGCCTACTTCCAATGCTCAGTTCTAAGCTGTTATTATCATTTACCATGATTATTAGTACACTGTGCCTTTCTCTGTATTACCTAACCTCTGACTTCCACACATTTGCAGTAGTTTCTACCCACTAATAAGACCTCCTGATCCATGTTTTGTATGGCCTTGGATATTGGTATCATGCTATTTTTTATTTCCTACAAATAAAGCAGTCATTCTATATCTGCCCTTTTCCCTCTGATTAATTTTACTCAGCATGCTCCTCTCCATGTCCATCTATTTATAGGCAAATTTTATAACTTCATTTTTCCTAATAGTCTCATGGTATTCCATTATGTAGATTTCTGCGTAGTCAGCAGCATGACTGAGCAAAGTCTATAGCCTGGGAAAAAAGGACTGGATTTCTGTCTCTGTTTAAAGTTGTGACAAAAGCCAAGTTATCCAATGTCTCTAACCAAATAATTGAATATGTAAAATAGAGATATGAAATGATCTACTACAATTATTAGTCCTAAATTATAAATGAAGTAATACACTAGGTGTTTAATGCAATGCTTGTTCAGTTTGTAAAGATTTTAAAAAGCATACCGGACTATTATACGAGCACATAGTACATCTGAACAAACTCTAAGATCTATATATCTTTGCCAAGATCTTTTATAAGTGAATATTGCAAATCTACTACCATTTATCCTATGGTGTTGGGGCTAAGCGGGGTCCCCAAAAGATATTAGGGTTCAGGGGGTTCCCTGTCCATGTTCAGGGCCCTACAACCAACCCCCCACTGGTGGACAAAGAAATAATACCACATGCTCTTGAAAGTCTGAAGCTCTTACCTTTTAATCTCTCCTCGCTCATTCCTCACTCAACCTCACTTCATGCACCTCAAGTACAGTCTGCTAGTTATATATACTTTACAAAAGGTTGGGGAAAGAGAGTTACAAGTGGTAATGTGTTGCAGGACTCCTCTAAGAACCTCTGCATCTGCCCTGGATTGCCTCCTGCAGGTCACTTCATAGATAGGGGGTAGTCTAAATGTGGCAGTATATCTGACCATGTATTCTATACTGGCTGGTATAAATATTTTCTCATGCTACCACAATCATCGTGGGACTAGCTAGATCTTGCCAGCATATTTGCCTGGCCATGTTGGATCTCTAAGTAATTAGACCAGAGAGAAATGCTGTTTGCCTCCAAGCAAGCAAGCATGGCTCCCTGATAACTCAAAGGCAAGTAAAATACAAAACTACCGTGAAGTAGACGAGACTCTTGTGAAGGCTTGGAGAAATATTTAACTGGCATTAGTATTAGTCTTTGGTACAGAGACATGCCACCTCAGAAACCCCCTTCTCTACCCTATAAGGCATTTCCAGGCAGATCTTGGCTCAAAACATTAGCATATAATAGGGCCTAGGTGAGGTGCTGGGAGAAATTACCTAAGAGCATTTGACCCTTCCTGCTTCCCATAATAGTGGTAGGTCTGAGTTGCATGGGTATAAAACCAGCCTGCTTCCTCTCTCTCTCTCTCTCTCTATCTCTATCTCTCTCTTTGGGCTCTCTTTTTTTTGGGCTCCCTCTTTTTGGGCTCGCACTCTTCTTGGAAGTCTTGTCTTTGTCTCCTCTTTACAGGGCCTTTACACGTGGTGGCTGCCATCTTGGCCTACTCGTGGCTAGGGTTCTAGCTGGGAATCCTAAGCACAGGTTTTTCCTATTGCTGATTTGTATGCCTGAACCTGTGATAAGTAAAAGCATTTTAAAATTGCATAGGATTCCTGAGTCTTCATCCATTCCCGCCGGCTTGGGAGGTAAAAAGGGAACTCGCTTCCCGGCACTGTCGGGGACCTTGGTGACGTTCCCCAACATCTGGTGTCCCTGGGTGGGCACCCCTGCATCTGGAGGTCCCACTTTAATTCAGAAGCAATGATGTGTAAAAATAGCTCTTCCTTCCAGGACAAGCTACCAGTGGACCTTCCCCAGATAAAGATCCTGTCCTGGGTTTATAGGCCTGCCCAAGACAAAGGTGGAATCCTGCCATATTGTTTTCTCCTTTTCTTCACTGGTTAACGATCATCTTAATAATATTTCTATTCATTTTGTATAAGCACAATAAGAGATATAGACATTTATCTATACCAAGGAGTAAGCTTTCAGGGTGGCTATTCCAGAGCACATCTCACCATATATTCCAGACTACAGTCCTCTGGCCAGGTTGTTTCATTTTTTTCCCTAACCCTAACAGGTCCCTTAATCAGTTAGTTTCTTGTCTTTGGGTCACAACGAGTTTGATCCATGGCAGTACTCAGCTTATTACATTGTTCAGAACATTTAATCCATCCCATGTTGAAGCCAGGGTAGCCTACCCAAGACTTGCCCTGTCCATCCAGTTCTGTAATGGGACATTCATTTTGGGGTGTAAGGAACTAGAATCAATCTGAGGGCTACTGAGGTTTTAAGTTGGGAAATATGACAGATGCCCAGGAGTTACTATTTCAGAGTTAATTAACTCCTATATAACAAATGCATATCCTTAAGTGTCTTCCCTGTGTCTTTTCAAAAGGCCTTTGTTCTAGGATAAAAATATGTAAAGGGAAAAGAGAAAAACAACCATTCATTTATAATTCAAAACCCAGGGCTGGCAAGTAGGAGACAGAAGACTTTGAAATAAAAGTAATCCAATACATAGTACAAGTGAAAGAACCCCTTTTGGTTCTAAAGTGTGACCACCAGGAGCCAGAGAGAGCACAGCGAGCACACATGTTTTGCACGTAGCCAATCCAGGTTCCATCCCTGGCACCTCATATGGTCTCCAGAGGCACACCAAAAGCAACCCCTGACCACTGAAGAAACGCAAAGCACCACCAGGTTTGGCCCCAAAACAGATATAAAGCATGAGCCTGCTCAAAGTGGGTAGAGAAGAAATTCATGGATTTGAATAAAAGAGTTCATGCATTGTAATTGTCTTGGTTTTCACTGAACTCCTACAGAGAATGTGATAGAAATCAACATGTGGCTGTATCAAAACCTTCAGGAGACTTATGATCGTTCAGACCACCATGCTAGTGGGTCAAGAATCACTTAAATTTATTGAAACAAAGTCATGTCAAAAACACAGTTTGTTCATAGTCATATACACTGTATAGACTCTCTGCTAATGATTTGTATTTGCAAAGTTCAAATACCCAGCCATTTTTCATTTATGATGTGCAAGATTTTGTAGGTTGTAAACTCTTGAGAGAGAAAAAATTATTCTGGGTGGTCTTGGTAAGGGGGGAAGGGGACATAATTAGGAGTGACATAGAAAGAGAGAAAAAAACAGACTTTCATTACAACAGAACACAACTTTTCTAAGTATATAAAGCGTAAACATGAAATTATCTAAAAGAGTGAACATAAAATCAATAATAAAAAAAATTCAGAAAATTTTACAAAAGAACAATTTTAATTCCAAATACATCGCTATTGCAACACTTTACTGTAAGCTAGAGCAGTATAAAATAAATAATAGCACATATTAACTTTATTTTTAATATGAAATGAACAGAACCAAGAGAGATCATGCTCATATTTCAGTCATGACTTTCAAGTAGATATGAACACCTCAGAAACCATGACAACCAAGGACAGAACCAGAAAGAGCCAACAAAAATCTCATTTTTTTCCCCACCTCATTTTCTGGTTTAGGAGAAATATGAACACTTCCCCAAGTGAAACCACAAAACCAGGGAGCTCTTTTTCTAGAATTAATATTTTGGATGCAGGAATATTGAATCATTCAAAAACTGCCTGAAAGACGTGTGAAGAATTTGGAAAGGCACAAGCAAAGCTGTGCAGTCAATACTGAAGCTTCCATGAGAAGAGCTCAGAGATGCTGAAGGAGTGCCAGAGGACAGCAAGCAGAGTTGGGGTGGGGAAGAGTCAGGATTGTTCTGGGAGAAAAACAAAGGTGTGATGGGAAACGGTGTTCCAAAGAGACCATTAATATTAGCCTGACCTCATTTGAAACAAATGGTAATTTTTTTTTCTGTTCAAAATGTTTGAACTCCAATATCAAGCTTGTCCTTTCCTTCCTACTACCCCCTTACTCCTCCAAATAAAGCTTGTTTGCTATTGGAATAAAAATGGTAGAATCACTGGCCTTAATTCTCAATGCTCAGGGATATGTATGATTAAAACTCAGCAAGTGAAAAAGTAGTGGCAGGTTTGACAGATGCGGCCAGGAGAATGTGAAGAAGTACCTGAAGAGGAGGAGAAAGAATCTTAGAACCATGAGAAGAGGTTGAGTAAGTACTTCAAAGGTTAAGAGGGTCTGGAATAAGGTTAAATTGCTGGGTCTGCCAATCTCAGGACATTCTCAAACACAAAACATAAATGAAGATATAAAAAATATCAATTCCTTTGACTGAAATGATAAGAATGACTCCATTTTCTGTGGAAAATTGGTACTACTCAAATCATTGGTGGTAGTTGCGTTTGGTTTTCTTTGGAAACATTTTACTATACAATGCAAATATTAGATAATCTGAATTTCTAATTTGTAGGTTTAGTTAAGTTGTGGAAGATACCCCCCAGGCCAATTTGGAATTCTGACTTCTCAGAGTCCGGGCAATGGAATTCAGCTAGGCAGTCTGTTATCTGATTCATAGAAATCAGTTTTCTTGATGAGTCAACACCTCCCAGGGGGATCAGTTAAGCAATGTGGTCTAAACTGCATATATTCCCAATGGAGCGATAATTTGAATTATGGGCCAAAGACTGAGATTGAGAAATGTGGATTTCATATCCCAGCTCTCTAGGCATTTTAACGAGCAAACACATGAAATTGTGGAATTCTCTTGACACTAATAATGGTCCTTACATTTAGATAGCACTTGAAAGTTTGCCAAAATCATTTACATTAATTTTTCTCATTGAATTCTCACTGAAGACACGAGTGATTATATTCCCAACATTTCATATTAGAATTCTAGTAATCAAATAATTTGTTACCTGCCTAAAAAATATTCCATTAATAAGTTCTTCTAACACTAGACAATTGAAATTATAAGAAATTTACCAAAGCGCTTTCATTTTAAATCCTTAAATTTCCCCATGTAATAGAATGACAAACATGTTAGTAAAAAATATTTTTGCTGTTAACTTTATAGAATATATTTTGATTTTCTTTATTTATAGATATAAGAACCTAGTACAAATGTTTGAAAATATGGATACATGAATCTTCATTTTGTTACTGCTCATGACTTATGCTGTTATTCACAAGTCAGTGTTACAGGAAATAAATTTACACATTTTGGGGGGTATCTCGAATATAAGAAAGATACACATGTTCTGTAAATGTAAATTGAACATTTGGGCTCCTTAACAGAAAAGACCCTCCTTACTGAGGACAGAATGGTATGATGGTTAAGCACATAGACTGAAGCTAGTCTATTTATTCTTCAAGATGGTTAAGCCCATAGGCTTTGATGCTAGTCTCTATTTTCCTCTTGTAAATAATATTTACTAGAAAATTATAAGCATGGTTAAATAATTGTTTCTTAAAGATGTTAAAAATAACTCTTCTTGGAGTAACTAAAAATTGCGTTTCTATAACCTAGCCACTAGCTGGGTAACAGGAAATAGGGGAAATAAGATCATCTATTATTTTTTTTTTTTTGCTATTTGGGTCACACCTGAAGATGTTCAGGGGTGAATCCTGGCTCTGTATTCATTAAGCATCCTTGGAAGCCTGGTGGTGATAGGGGGCCATATGGAATGCTGAGGGTCAGCCATATGCAAGACAAACACCCTAACCACTGTACTATCTCTCCAGCCCCAACAATGTATCAATATTGCATTTACTAACAATACACTATAAATGAGCAATTAAATCTGGTCATGTCTAATTCTACATTAAACCTAAAAGGGGATAAGAAATATATGCATTATGATGTTAAAGATTATTGTATAAAAAATGTCAGGTGCATCAATATGGAATGAGAATGTTTAAATGTTTATCCTGCAAAGGAGATGTAAAGTCTATGTTTTTCCCCTTACTTAAATAACTCAAGAAAAAAACAAAGATAAGGTGGAGATTCTTCCAAATTGAACTTTAAAATAAAATTTAAACTACCTTCACTAAATTGCAACTCGGTGGAATGAAATCACTAATTTTGGCTCACTTGGGGCTGAGGAATTCAGAAATTGGTGGTCCTGGGTAGGAGAGATAAGGAAGCTTTGGAAGCACTGGTTTGAGTTAGGGCGATGCAATAAAAAGTTTTGTTGTAATATTTCTGTGCAGCAATTCTAAGCAAAAAGTAAAAAAGAAATAAATGTATTTATCACTTCTCCAAGAACTTTGCACCATTCAGATTTTATACTGAACCCAATACATCAAGATCCTTCGTGAGCTGAATTTCGGATTCACCTCCAGGATCTCACCATTCTACAAAGAAGTGATCATTAATGTGAAAAGAGGGGTTCGACAGGGTGATACCATTTCACCAAAACCCTTCAGTGCCACCCTCGAGAACATCCTGCAACAATTGGAATGGGAAGGAATGGGAGTGAAGATAGATGGTTGGCAACTAAACCACCTCCGCTTCGCTGATGACATCGTTCTAATAACACCAAACATTAGCCAAGCGGCACAAATGCTGGCTGACTTCGACTGAGAATGTGGAAAGATAGGTCTACAGCTGAATCTAAAGAAAACCATGTTTATGAAAAAATGAACTAGTTCCAGAGGCCCCATTCACTCTCAATGGAACAAACATCTCTGAATGCAGCAGTTATGTGTACCTAGGTCGAGAAATCAACATGATGAACGACCTAAAACCTGAGCTGCGCAGGAGAAAGAGAGCGGCATGGAATGCCTTCAAAGGCATCGAAAAAATAGCTAAAAGGACAAAGAACCTCCAGCTCCAGGCACATCTCTTTGACTCCACCGTTCTCCCTGCATTAACATACGCCTCAGAGACCTGGGCCCTACGAAAGCAGGATGAGAATGCTATTCGGGTCTCCCAGAGAGGAATCGAAAGAGCTATGCTTGGAATATCACCCCTCACTTAAGTGAGGGAAGGAATCCGGAGTTCTGAACTCCGTCGCTGTTCCAGAATCAGGAATGCTGTCTCGTTTGCAAAGGCATCGAAAATCAGATGGGCTGGACATATAATGCAATTTGGAGACAACCGCTGGACTAGAGCCATTACCGACTGGATCCCACGGGATGTCAAAAGATCACGTGGCCGCCCACCTACAAGATGGTCAGACTTCCTTGTTAAGACCCTAAAGAAACAGTTTGAGGCTCTTCATATTCCTAAATCAGACTTGAATCCATAAAGTACATTGAAGAAAATATAGGAAAAAAACTCCATGACATTGAAGCTAAAGGCATCTTCAAAGATGAAACATCACTAACAAAGCAACTAGAAGAAAAGATAAACATATGGGACTACATGAAACTAAAAAGCTTCTGCACCTCAAAAGAAACAGTGACTAAGATACAAAAGCAGTCCACAGAATGGGAAAGAATATTCACCCAATACCCATCTGATAAGGGGTTAATATCCAGGATATATCAGGCACTGGTAGAACTTTACAAGAAGAAAACAAACAACCCCATCAAAAAATGGGGAGAAGAAATGAACAGAAACTTCAGCAAGGGAAGAAATTCGAATGGCAAAAAAAAATATGAAAAAATGCTCATCATCACTAATCATCAGAGAGATGCAAATCAAAACAACAATGAGATACCACTTTACACCACAGAGACTGGCACATATTCAAAAGAACAAGAACAACAAGTGCTGGCGTGGGTGTGGGGAAAAGGGGACACTCATCCATTGTTGGTGGGAATGCCGGCTGGTACAGCCTTTCTGGAAAACAATATGGACATTTCTCCAAAGACTAGAAATTGAACTCCCATTTTACCCAGCCATACCACTCCTGGGAATCTACTCTGGGAAGCCAAAAAATACGCAGCAGAAACACCATCCCTACTTTTATGTTCATAGCAGCATTATTCACAATAGCCAGAATCTGGAAGCAACCAGAGTGCCCGAAAATCGATGACTGGATAAAGAAGCTTTGGTACATCTACACAATGGAATACTATGCAGCTGTTAGGAAAAATGAAGTTATAAAATTTGCCTATAAATGGATGGACATGGAGAAGATTATGTTGAGCGAAATTAGCCAGAAGGAGAGAGACAGATACAGACTGACTGCATTTATCTGCATAACATAAATATATAGGTACATATTATGATACCAATATCCAAGGTCAAGTGAAACATACATCAGGAGGTCCTGTCAAAGGTGGAAATTATCACAAACGTGTGGGAGTCAGAGGCTAGGTAAGACAGAAAATGGAACAGTGTGCTAACAATTGTTGAGGGTACTTATGCCAACCTAGAACTGAGCATTAAATAGAGGCAAAAAGATACACATGACAACCCTTTAATGTATGTTCTGTAATCCATAGTCTGGAGGGAAGGAAAAGAGAAAGAGAGAGAAATGGAAAGAAATAAAGAACCTGCCATGGAGGAGGGTTGGGGGGGAGGGGAGGGAACCGGGACGTTGGTGGTGGGAGATGGGCACTGGTGGCGGGATGGGTGCTGCAACACTGTATGACCAAAACCCAAATATGAACTTTTTAATTGTATATCTTTGTAATTGTAAAAATAAAAAATTAAAAAAAAAAAATTTTCAATGTAAGCGAAAAAAAAAGATCACGTGGCCGCCCACCTACAAGATGATCAGACTTCCTTGTCAAGACCCTGAAAGAACGATTTGAGGCTCTTCATATTCCTGAATCAACCAGATGCCATTGGGCTACATTGGCATGTGATAGGGTCCAATGGAAATGTTACTGGCTCCCGCTCGAGCAAATCGATGAATAACAGGATTCAAGTGATCAAGTGATCAAGATTTTATACCCGCTGAGGAATGATGCTCATTCTGGAGTTCATTCCAACATCTAAAATCAAAGTGTTTCAGGACTAACTTCAAAGGAATCACAATGGCAGGGTTTATAAAACTTTATACCATAAATGCTTCAAAGCAAAAGCTATATTAAATCACTTATGCTGCTATCTGTAATTAGTCAATGAAAATGAAAACAATGCAGGTTTTTTTTCAAGCTCATATTTTTCTTTGGCATAAACTGGGGGAAAACTAAATTATTGTCTGTGATTCAAACGATTGGGATTTGAGTGTCTAGCATTTTTAATAATATTTAAGTAGATAGTCTTTTATAGGGACCAAAATAGGAGTGACTGGGACTCTAATTCAGGACAGGTTACTTGCTCTATTTCATAATTAATGACATGGAGAAATGTTTGGGAAACAGCAATTTTTCTAGTCCCTAAGCAATGTCAAACGCAGGACTTTCTCTTCACAGTGGCTGAGGTTGAGTTTACACTCCAGCTCCATGGGTAATAAGGAAACAAGTCGTCTGTTATGGTAGCTGCACAATGTCTGTCCACCCCAGTGACTGTGTCATGAAACAAAACAAAAATATAGGAAAGGTGGGATAGGACAGGGCTCAATAGCTGTTGTAGAACAGTAGCCAGATTATTGGAAACCACTCTTACATCCTCTTACATCCTTCACAGGAGAGTTCAGGAATAACTAGACTTGAAGGGAAAAGGCCCCGCAGAAATGCATTAACAGTGGTCACAAAATAGAGAGAGAGAACAAAAGGGAAAACATTGCAAATGAAAATTTTCAAAAGCAATAGTAGCTATATAATGTATTTTGTTTTATATTCTATAAAGAATTCTGATATTTTTTCAAGAGCTTGCCTAATTTATTTTTAACCTAAAAGAATATAATTTTATGTCAGAGAAATAAATAGTATGCCACCCGCACTGCTAGCCTGGCAAGCTGTTCGTGTAGTATTTGATATGTCAAACACCAGTAACATTTATATTGGGTCATTCCCGTGACTAATATAATGGTTTGAGGCTCTTTATGTTCCTGGAGCAAGCGGATGCCTTTGGGTTCTACTAGCATGAGACAGGACATATGGATATATTACTGGTGCCCACTCTAGCAAATAGATGATTAACGGGAAGATAGTGATAGTGATAGTGATCAGAGAAATACAAAGTGTTAAATTACAAATACCCTCTGGGAATATCAGATCTTCGTATACATAGCTTTCTCCCTCCTTCATGGTGTTTTGAATGAAGAAGAAATCACTTGTCACTTGTCTTCCCATTGTTCATCGATTTGCTCAACGGATCTATGAGTAACATCTCCATTCATTGGGAATGAGGTCCATTATTGTTACTGTTTTTGGCATATCGAATACACCATGGGTAGCTTGCCAGGCTCTACCATGGCTCTGGGTTCATCCAGGGGACCCTTTCTCTCACAATCATTTTTCCACTTGGAAAATATGTAGATACACAACCTATTCTACCTTTTCTGGCCAAGCAATATTCAGGGAGTTACTCCTAGCTTTGCACTCATGAATTATTAATACCAGTCCTCAAGCAATATCCTGGATACTGGGGTTTGAACCTGGGTCAGCTGGGAGCAAGGCAAGTACCCTACCCATTGGTCTATCTATCTTGGCTCTACTACTTTTTTTTGAGCCGAATTATACCCTAGGATCAGAGAAAGAGGAGGAGTTATAGCACTTGCCTTGCATGCAGCAAATTTCTGTTCAATCCTGAGCACCAAATATGGTCTTCTGAGCACAAAAAGGAGTGACTCTTAATAACAAAGATAGTGCCTCCAGAGCACCACTGGGTGTGACCCAAACCCCTTCCCCATTAATTAGAGCCCAATTTATAAAATAAGAATATAGATGATCTGTTTGTATGAGTCTATCCCTTCTTCTATATAGCTCTTCCCTAATTTCTTCAGCAAAATCTCTCAATACTCCTGGCTGTCTCTGGAAACAATAATAAAAAATTTCTTGCTTGAGGGTTCTTCTAACATTACTTCTAACAAAATATATCAAATAAAAGGAAAGCCTTTGGAAGAAAATTTTGATCTAATAAACATCTCTATCCAAAGCCCTTTTGTACTCTCATTTTTTAATTTAATATTTTTATTATATCACTGTGAGATATACAATTACAAAGATGTTCATATTTGGGGTACGGTCATACAGTGTTCCAGCACCCATACCTCCACCAGTGCCCATTTCCTACCACCAATGTCCCCGATTCCCTTCCCCTCCCCTAGCCTGCCTCTATGGAAGTTTTATCATCTCTTTTCTTTCTCTATTTCTCTTTCTCTCTCTTCCTTCTCTCACATGGAGAGGATTGTGTTGAGTGAATTTAGCCAAAAGGAAAGGGACAGATATAGAATAACTGCATTTATTTGCATGATATGAATATATAAATACTTATACATATTATGATACCAATATCCAAGGTCAGGCGAAACATGGATCAGGAGGTCTTGTCAAAGGTGAAAATTACACAAACGTGTGGGAGTCAGAGGTTAGGTAAGACAGAGAAGGGTACAGAGTGCTAATAACTTTTGCTCTCTCATTTAATTGGTTAAGGTGTAGTGGGGGTTGAGTTCAGAAAAATCTAATCTGATTGCTGATACTCTTAACCCGCTGACTAGTGCCTCTCTAGTAGTTAACATGTGTTGGTATCTAAAGAGTAAAAATGTGAGTCAGAAGCCATTAATCCATTCTGGATCATATCCTCTATATTGTCTTGTGGGTAAAATGGAAATAACAACTGTTTTGTTGGTTTGTTGGAGAAATAATAGAAGCTAAAAGCTTAAAACGTTTTAAGAGACAGGGCCACATAAGCTCCAAGAGAGAACCTGTGTTTACATATTCCACTAATCACAGCAAATTTATGTTCACAAATTGGATTAATTCACATACATATTTACCTGAAATTATAACAAATTCTCTAATTCTCTGTTGGGGTCTCTTCTTGCTGGTACACGTCGGGCTTCTTGGATCTGGATGCCTTCATCCTTTAACTCGGGAACTTTTCAGCCAGGATGTTTTTAACTGTTTTAATTTCCTTGGGGTTACTTTCCTGTCCCTCTGGGACTCTGATGATTCTTATGTTGTTCCGCCTGGCTTCATCCCATTGTTCTCTGTTCCGTTGCTGATCCATTTTCCGATCTTTTTCCATCTTATGTAGTTCTCTGAGTGCTTTCTGCAGCTCATCTTCAGTCTCACTGATTCTCTCTTCCGCTGCTGTCATCCTACTGTTGAGAGCCCCGATTGTGTTTTTCATTTCATCTACGGAGTTTTTAAGCGATAATATTTCTCTTTGCATGGTTCTCATTTCTGCTCTCATTTCCTCCCTTAGTTTATTGACTGCCCTTTCAACTGCTTCGTTTATGTTCTCCTGTATTTTATTGGACATCTGCTCAATTTTTTTCGTTGAGCTCCTTAAACATCCTACCAATTTCCTCTCTAATTTCATTGTCAGAGTGATCATGCACATCTGTATTCTTTTTTGATTCTTCACGGTCAATTCCTTCATCTGTTCTTCGAGCTGGGGATCTGCATTGTTTTCCCATGGTGTTGCGGTGTTCAGGCATAGATTCCTCTAGTGTACTATTTCTTTTTCTTGAGGGTATTACCTTCCCTGAGATGCAGACAAGCTGGGGTGAGAGTTCAAAATGACGGTTTACTTCCGGTTCCGTCCGGACTTCTGGGGGTTGTAGTTCCACCTTCTGCCGAGACCTGGGGCTCTACCACAGCCCCAGGCGCCCGCCGGCCAGCCGCACACCCCAGGGACTGTACCTGAGAAATTCTCTAATTCTCTAAAATAAAGAAAATTATGCAATTGAGGTCACCGGGACACAAAGCTATTCCCTGTGAGGAAAAAGAGAAAACAATAAAAACCACCTCCTAGTGGGACAACAAGCTATAAACAATAAATTTTCTGATGTATAGAACATTATATTGTAAGTAAAAAGAAGTTTTCTAAAAACCTGACAGCCTATCCTGAAATTCTATACCTATATAGAATTTGGACATTCCTATATGTCTATAGAATTTGGACATTCCTATATGTCCAATTTAGGAATGGACATAAACTAAACAGGGATTAGAAGTACTAACAGGGCCCAACAGGGTGTTCTCTTTTTCTATCTATCTATCTATCTATCTATCTATCTATCTATCTATCTATCTATCTATCTATCTATCTATCTATCTATCTATCTATCTATCTATCTATCTATCTATCTATCTATCTATCTATCTATCTATCTATCTATCTATCTATCTATCTATCTATCTATCTATCTATCTATCTATCTATCTATCTATCCATCCATCCATCCATCCATCCAACCATCCATCCATCCATCCACCCACTCTACCCACCCACCCACCTACCCACCCACCCATCCATCCATCCATCCATCCATCCATCCATCCATCCATCTATCTATCTATCTATCTATCTATCTATCTATCTATCTATCTATCTATCTATCTATCTCTTTATCTATCATCTATCTATCAATCTATCTATCTCTCAGCAACACTGGTGCACATCCATATTGGATTTCACTCTCCATAGTAACACACTCTGGGGGTAGAATACATCAGTGAATCTCCATCTATTCAGAGCAAATAGAGCTGGCAGATGGATCAAGAGGTTCTCCTGGTCAACAGACATGGCCCATCCTGGTCTACATCTGACTATTAGAAAACCATATTCCTACAGACAGATTACTGCAGACTTCACAAAGCAGAGCCAGTTAGACAGCAGCTTATGAGCTCACTAGCCAGCTTGCATTTTCCCAACTTTGCTTCCTGCTAGATATAGAGTGCAAAATCTATCACCACTTGGAACTGAAACAGCAGCTTACTCTTAAATCTACCTACAATAGGTTCACCAGGTATCCCACAGATTTGTGCGACATGTACAGTATAGTTTGTGGACACTATTGTCCATAAAACACTGGTCACAAACCATTGTAAATTCAATTGAAAGATGTTCCCTAGTATAGAGTACCAGGAATTTCCTTATTACTGTCCAGTTATACTCAAACAGATGCATGTGTGGAGCACAAGAAGTAATGAGGATATGGAGGAGCTCACCTGCACTGATGGAGCGAGACAAGGGTCTGGAAAGAAACCCTAATGTAACAGAGCTACTCCAGCGACCTAAAGAACATTTCAAAACAACAATCCTTAGTGATGCTGACAGAAATGAGGAATACTGAACAGAAAATTAATCTGATCACTTGATCACTTGACAACCCATTATTCATCAATTTGCTCAAGCGGGCACCAGTAATATTTCCATTAAAGCCCAAATAAAAGATCTATAACATATAGCTAAAGAATTCAGCATTTTAACTGATAATTACAATGGCGTAATCAATTGCAAACTAAAGAAGCATACCACTGAACCACTGAACTTGACGGTAAAGCACTGAAGAGGGTCCTCAACGGCCAGCAAAAAGGAGAAAGAATTAAAATGATGGAGATAACAGAGGAGTTATATGGGACAACATAGAGAGAAATATCATAAGGGTCCTGGAGGAGAGGGGAAGGTGAGAATTCTTAAATAATAACCAACAATGTCCCCAAGATAAGTAAGGAGCTAGATATGCAGACCCAGAAAACTTCTGTACTTTCTATAAAAAGAAGAGAGAAAACTCACTTTTAGAAAACATAAAGCTAAGAAATTTCAGAGAAAAAAATGGGTTTTGCTATTTTTTATCCTGATCTCTATTCTGTTAGGGTTAGAGTTTTTTACCTCCAAAACATATATAGTCATATAAATTAATGTTATCTCAAAAAATAGAAAGTTTTAACTTGAGTATAAAAATGCATTTGAATCTTTTATTTCTTAATTTTTGGACCTCTGAAGCAGTATTCTGGAGGTCAAGGATGACATCCCGGGTACTGAGCAGATCAGCTGGACAGTTTAGTATTTGGGCCTGGTGGTTCAATACTAAACATTTAGTATGGGGACACAGAGTGGGAGCGAGATTTCAATCTTAGAACTCTAGTCTAATACAGACCACAACTGGGAGTCACCACAGTCACACATGAAGGTTCTTGGGGGGCATCTCCATAGCTATGCCTGGCTGAGTTCGGTAGTGCTGGGCAACAAACTTGGAATTTCACTCATGTTCTTCAACCCTTTCTTCCACTTCTTATTTGGCGCCTTAAAATCTATTTAAAAATAGACCTTATTTATTTGTTGATATTTCATATGCATTTATTATTAGCATATTTTATTTCCAATATTAAATGCAGATATTGGAAATGCAACATTCCCCCACCCCATTGTAAAACCCCTTGATAGTCATTTCATGGCAACTGGAAATCACAGGTATTAGGCAGAAAAGAGTCCAGGGGACGAACAGAAATAACCGGACTGTCTTCCATCAACTTTCTGCTTCCTTTGGCTGCTGAGAACTTGTGATCTTGAACTCCTGGTTGTTGCATGCTTGAACTCAAGATACAGTCTCCCCTGGGCACTTGTGATTGAATGGACCTGGTTGCCTCCTAAGCCCTCTCAAACTTGGTATCTTGGTGTCCCCAGGTACTTCCTGTCTTGAGACCTTGATCACTTTCCAGGCAATTGAGTTACTTGGACACAGTCCCCCCCCAGACCCTCTTAGGCCTGTGAAGAATGTTAGACATAATGGGGAGATGAAGGAATTTACCCAGTCTAATAGAGAAAGGAGAGACTCACAGACATGGGGCAGAGCTGCTACTGACTCTCCCTGTGCCCAGCTGCTCACGAGGCACCCGGGAGGGATGGCGGGTTCTAGCCCTGGCCCGCCACCCCAGCAGAGCCTTGCAACAAACCAGAAGACCCCCACTCCGTGAGGGCCTCCATTTTCCACATCCGGACTTCCCTCTCATCAGAACTCCTCCCAGCAGACCAGCCTATCACAGCCCGTCTCATCGAAGTTCCACCCTGCAGCAGTTTTTTTTTAAATCCGGCCCAGGTATGCTACTCTAGAGACTCACAGACATGGGGCAGAGCTGCTACTGACTCTCCCTGTGCCCAGCCTCTCACGAGGTGCCCAGGAGGGATGGCAGGTTCTAGCCCTGGCCCCCACCCCAGCAGAGACTGCGCAACAAGCCAGACAACCCCCCACTCCATGAGGGCCTCCATTTTCCACATCCGGACTTCTCTCTCATCAGAACTCCACCCAGCAGATCAGCCTATCATAGCCCGGCTTGCACAGCCGCAAGTGGCCGCGTGGTTCAATAAATGCTGGATTTAGAGATGACTACAAGAGTATGCTACCCACACGGCAAGCCTGGCAAGCTACTCATGTCATATTTGATATGCCAAATACCAGTAACAATTATAGACCTCATTCCCATGACCTGATGGGAATGAGCCTCAATGGGTTTGAGGCTCTTTATGTTCTTGGAATAAGCAGGTGCCCTTGGCTCTACTAGCATGAGACAGGACATATGGAGATGTTACTGGTGCCCGCTGGAGCAAATCGATGATGAACGGGAAGACAGTGATATAGTGATAGTGATAACAAATGCAGTTATATTAGATGTTTGATATTACAAAATTTGTTCAATTCAACATTTGGCTAAATTAGAGATAACCAATATTGATGTTTTCCCTCTGAGAATGGATCACATTGCCCTATTATTTCTCAATAAGCCTAGATTCTAACTTATATATTTTACTTATTCTGAGTATATGGAGTCTATTTTATTCGTCTTTTATCTGGTATTTATTTATTTGTATTTTATCTGGTATTTCTTATCCTAACTCTTCACTTAAAGACAGTTGTTTGTTTTCACAAATTGGCATTTCATATGTTAAAAATGTTAAAATATAAACAGTAGTAAGAGTGGGCCATAGTATCAACACAGTGTTTTAGTTAATAATGTTTTAATACCTATTAATTGTGATGAATGAGCCACATTAGTGCAAGATGAGATTATAGAAAAAATATGTGGGGAGGTGGAGAGAGTAAGTAAACCTAAAACTTCTCTAGAAATAGTCTATATACTTAAATTCTAACAATGCCTAGAACATAGGAAATACTGTTAGCCACTATTATCTCACTAATACCATCATTAGTCTTATTTATGCGGCAATTTTAGTATCTAGACTAAGTCTTGGTTGCAGAAAAATGTTTCTTACAAATATGTCTACCAACTTTTTCTAAACTATTAATCATCTTCTGCTTCGTGTTCTACACCTCCTGCAATTTTGATAGGTGCATACACATGCATGATCAGTAGTGATCAGACTACCTGACAAAAGAAAAGGAATAAAGCACAAAAAGTCTAAGAGGGACCTTCTCAAGGCTGTACCAAGACATTCTTTCAGCCATGTCAAAGGAACACCTATTTACTGAGATTATGAGCTGGGACTCATAATCACACCCAGACTTTCCTATAAAATCAAATCATATTTCCTCTAAAAGTGTCAGTAAATATATATTATAATTTTGTAGGGAGTTAAAGGAATTTCTTTCAAAATACATTGCTGAACTTTAAAATATTTTTTGTGCTTAAAACCTGAGATACAGAACCAGAATGTTTCTTAGTACACAGGCAAGAAATATAGTATTACCACACACTCATAAATGTCACAAAAACTCACTTTCATATGTAATATGGCAGGAGTTTAAAAGCATATGCATATCATGGGCTTCTAAAGCCCCTGAGGCTACAGAATCTTGAACCTCCTTCAGAGAAGAGAGGCGGAAGAGACACAAGAGGTGGTACAAAATTTTGGCAACAGATGGGATTCTGAAAAAGCGTTATGGGCAGAAAGACACAGAAGGGGTAAGCTGGTCTGAACTTCTCAGTGTCTGTGTGGACAATATAGACCAGGTGGAGCAATCTCTGTCACCAAAGGTCACTTAGACAATGGGGACACAGAGTGGAAGCGAGATTTCAATCTTAGAACTGTAGTCTAACACAATTCTTGACTTCTTCACAGTATCATTTATGCAATAGAAAAAGGGGTAAAATTAAATTCTTAAGTTAAATTCTAGAGTATTTATATTTTTTTTAATAGAAATAACTAAGAAACAAGGAATAATTATCCCCTGTTGCCTTTCTAATTTTTATTAACTTTTTTAAAGAAAAATTGAAACTCAAGTCACTAATAAAAAAGAAAATAAGAAATGCTGTTTTCATGAAATATGCTCTCTGTATCTACTTTGAAAGTAGGTACAGAGAAATAGTACATGGGATAAGGCATGCCTTTGCATAAGACTGGCCCTATTGAGCCCCAGCTCCATGTACGGCTCCTCAAGCACCACCGGAGTCATCCTTGAACACAGAACCAAGATAAAGCTGTTAGCTCCAAACCTCATGACAGCAAAACACACTGCCAACAAAAAGTAAAGCACAGGGACAAGTAATTAGCTAAAACAGCAATAGTGTGTGTATTTGTATGCATAGTGAGATTCCTGGTTTGATCCCCAATACCTTGTGCTAGGTCTAACCCTAGTGGCACCCAGAAATTTTGGGAAGACTCAAATTTTTCCAAAAGACAAAATGAAAAGGACACATTTAAGTGAAAGTGCATCCACTAGGAACAATAATATCAAAATTATTTAGACAGAATATCCAAACAGTTCCTCTAATACTCTTAACACATCAACTTCTCTTTTTTTTTGTCCTCATTTTATATATATATATACCTAAATACCTAAAAAATGCTTAAATTTCATTTTCTACCATGAGTATAATAAGAATTTTGACTTTAAAGAATACAAACTGAGAGAAAACTAGAAACCCTAAAAAGAAAACTAGAAACCCTAAAAGAAAATGTCAACTATATGTAAACAACATTAGTATTGTCTACAAATCTTTTAATTCAGTTGAATTACTCATACTATCATGGTGCTGACAGATAACCTTTCCATAGTTGCTTACAAGAGCTTCCTAACCCACTCATTTCCCTTTATGAGAACTGTCTCTGAGCTTTGGAATTTCCAGAACTCCACTTCAAAGTGTAAGGAGCCATCCGGTGAGCAGAGGGTGGAAGAATTAGTAATGAATCTCCACTCCAGGACCTCCCTAAACTCCTGCTCCAGTTCTTCCCTGACCTAAATCTTCTTAGGGGTCTAAACTTCTGATGTTCATCTGGAGGAGATTTTTACAAGAGTTAAGAAAGGAACAAAAATGATCCAGAGTAGGAGAGTGGAAGATGGGACTCAGGAACTCTGACCACAGAAAGTCTCAAGAATATCTTTCAATGAAGTAAGGGCCAAGAGAGACAACAACCAAGGGAAGGTGAAATCCAGAGGGGGAGAATTAGGAGTTGCAGAAACA
>JAJIBD010034512.1:0-16300 GCA_021461705.1 Cryptotis parvus | reverse complement strand
ATGAAAGACCATATAAAACAGGTGGTGCTAAAAATTAAAACTATTATGTGTTCCAGGCAGAGAAGAATAAACTGATCATCTAATCATTTTAAGTGAAGTGCTGACAATAGAAAATAACTTTGTAAAGAAACTCATGATAGAACATAATGAAATTTCTGAAACACTGATGAATTTCATTAAGATGATTAAGATGCTTGTTTTACTCCAGATATAAAATTACATCAATTATCATTAATTACTGATGTTAATTTTTTATTGTATTGGTATTGCTACCAAAAAATAACTTCATGCTTACCTTTTTAATTAACAGTGCTACACAATTTTGATTACATCAACTAGCTCTAGTTTTATCAAGAGAATTACTACCAGATTTCCATATTAAACCATCTATGTTCCCCTAATAATTGACTAACATAATCACTTTTAAGTGTAAGCACATGAAAATATGCATTTATGTCTGGCTTATTTTTTTCCTTTTTAATAATGATGTTCTCAGGCCCAGAATGATAGCACAGTGAGTAAGGTGTTTGCCTTGCACATGGCCAACCCAAGTTCGATCTCCAGCATCCCATATGGTGCCCTGAGTACTGCCAGGAGTAATTCCTGAGAAAAGAGTCAGGAGTAATCCCCGAGCAACCCCGGGTGTGACCCCAAAAGGTAAATAAATAAATAGATAGATAAATAGATAAATAAATAAATATGAGATGTTCTTCAAAATGTCCAGTAATTTGTGGCCACTTCCATCAAATCTTGGGGATCGATGAATTACAGGGTATCACACTAAGAGCTTCATATGCTTTACAACTTGACCCATCTTTTCATCTCATCTTCAATCAATAAGCCTGATTTTATTATGATTGAACAAAGGTCATTACTGCTTACAACTGTCTCAACTTGTTTTGATATTTAGCCATCAAGCACTATTTTGCATACCTTTTTATTTATCTAAGTTTTCAACTGAAAGCTGCCAGATCTATAAATAACAAATTTTATACACACTTTTATTTGTAATGGTTCTCTCTAAATATCCTACTTATTATAATTATCAGAATATTACACAGCCACAAAAAAAAACACATAGTTTGATGCAAATTGGGTGGAAGTAAAAGGTAGGCATTATGCTAAGCCAAATAAGTCAAAGGGAAAAGTACAGGCACCAAATATTCTTACTTGAATAATATATGGTCTATAGAAAAAAAAACAGGGGTAGAAAATAACAACTGATAACAACCCCGGGCACTGAAGTACACCAGGTTATAGGGGAAGAACACCAGGTTATAGGGAAGTAGAAAAGGGGGATATTTAGGTTATCTAGAGACGATAAGTGGTAACTGGGAGATTTCGGTGGTTTTGGTGTTGGTTACATGACATAACAAAGTACACCAAAAGCATGAATTTCAACACTATTGCAGGAGTGGCTGTGGTGCCCCACTGCGTCTGCAGGTGGCAGACAGGAAACAGGCTTCTCTACATCCAGGACTCTGCCCCGTGGGCCCTGGATGGTTGATGGCCTGACATAGAAAAAAGACTGGGCCCCCTAGGATGAAGCCAGAGCCATGGCAGAGCCTGGCAAGCTACCCATGGTGTATTCGATATGCCAAAAACAGTAACAATAATGGATCTCATTCCCAATGAATGGAGACATTACTGGTGCTCACTCAAGCAAATAGATGAACAATGGGAAGACAAGTATACAAGTGAACCTAAACTATAATAAATTAAAAATAAAAACTGGCACATATTCAAAAGAACAAGAACAACAAGTGCTGGCGTGGGTGTGGGTAAAAGAGAACACTAATCCATTGTTGGTGGGAATGCCGGCTGGTACAGCCTTTCTGGAAAACAATATGGACATTCCTCCAAAGACTAGAAATTGAACTCCCATTTGACCCAGCCATACCACTACTGGGAATCTACTCTGGGAAACCAAAAAACGCAGCGGAAACACCATCCCTACTTTTATGTTCATAGCAGCATTATTCACAATAGCCAGAATCGAATCAACCAGAGTGCCCGAAAATCGATGACTGGATAAAGAAGCTTTGGTACATCTACACAATGGAATACTATGCAGCTGTTAGGAAAAATAAAGTTATAAAATTTGCCTACAAATGGATGGACATGGAGAATATTATGTTGAGCGAAATTAGCCAGAAGGAGAGAGACAGATACAGAATGACTGCATTTATCTGCATAACATAAATATATAGGTACATAGCATGATACCAATATCCAAGGTCAAGTGAAACATATATCAGGAGGTCTTGTCAAAGGTGGAAATTATCACAAACATGTGGGAGTCAGAGGCTGGGTAGGACAGAAAATGGAACAACAGTGTGCTAACAATTGCCAACCTAGAACTGAGCATTAAATAGAGGCAAAAAGATACACATGACAATCCTTTAATGTATGTTCTGTAATCCATAGTCTGGAGGGAAATGAAAAGAGAAAGAGAGAGAAATGGAAAGAAATAAAGAACCTGCCATGGAGGAGGATGGGGGAGGGGGAGGGAACCGGGGACGTTGGTGGTGGGAGATGGGCACTGGTGGCGGGACGGGTGCTGCAACACTGTATGACCAAAACCCAAATATGAACTTTTTAATTGTATATCTTTGTAATTGTAAAAATAAAAAAAAATTTAAAAAGTGATAAAAAACGCTCTGTGATGTATAATGATCCTCTAAATTAAGTTAAAGCTAATGCTTATTCTGATACCCTATAGTCTTCACAAACTAGGTTAGTACTTGATCACTTGATCACTTGATAACTTGATTTCCCATTGTTCATCGATTTGCTCAAGCGGGTGCCAGTAATGTTTCCATTTGACCCTATCACGCACCAGTGTAGCCCAACGGCATCTGTCTGTTCGGGGATATTAAGAGCATCGAAATGTTTATTTAGGGTCCTGATAAAAGAAGTCTGACCATCTTGCAGGCGGGCGGCCATGCGATCTTTTGGCGTCCTGTGGGATCCAATTGGTAATGGCTCCTAGTCCAACGGTCATCTCCAGATCGCATTATATGATCAGCCCATCTAATTTTCAATGTTCTGGCAGATGAGACAGTGGCCTTGATTTTAGAATAGCGATGGAGGTCGAACTCCGGATTCCCCTCTCACCCGAGTGAGGCATGATATTCCAAGCATGGCTCTTTCGATTCCTCCTTGGGAGACCCGAATGGTATTCTCATCCTGCTTTTGTAAGGCCCAAGTCTCTGAGGTATATGTCAATGCAGGGAGAACGGTGGAGTCAATGAGGTGTGCCTGTAGCCGGAGTTTCTTTGTTCTTTTGACTATTGTTTTGATGCTTTTGAAGGCATTCCATGCCGCTCTCTTCCTCCTGTGCAACTCAGGTTTCAGGTCTTTCATCATGTTGACTTCTCGACCTAGGTACACATAACTGCTGCATTCAGAGATGTTTGTTCCATTAAGAGTGAATGGGCCGCTGGAATTAGTTCATTTCTCATGAACATAGTTTTGTTGAGATTCAGCTGTAGACCTATCCTTCCACATTAATTAAGAATAATTCTGTTTACAGGGGCTGGAGCAACAATACAGCAGAGACAACTCTCAACTTACATACACTTGATCAGTTGACTCCTGCCAACCTATATGGTTCCTTCATCTCTGCCAGGAGTGATCCCTGAGTGCAGAGCCAGGAGTAATCTCTGAGCACAGTCAAGTTTAATGCAAAGACTGAAAAATAACTTTTTGTTTATGATTGTTCTATGTTTATACTTACACCCTTTACTTTAGTAATCAACCTAAAAAACCAGGCAATGAGATAAAATTCCCCTAATCTTTGTCAGTCACCCTTTAGAGTAAAATAAATGGAAGAATAAATCTTAATTTTAGCTATGCAGAATTCTTAATTCAATATAATTTGGCATATTAAATAATTTGATATATTTATTAACTAATGAACAAAATATTACAAACAGAACTAATATTGAAAATGATCACTATTCCAAAGAGTAATAACTTTAGTATATTTATTAGAAATATCATCTAAAAATTAGAATAACTGTAGGATCTCAATCACAGTTATATTAAGATTAAAAATGACTGCTAATTTTAATATATCCCCAAAAAATAAAAAATAACACATTTTAGTATTCCCACTATTGCTACTGACTATATCAGAGTAACAGTCAGAAACTTGTGGTTTGCAAGCAGAATAAACATTAAACTATTAATCACTGAAATTCAAATATATTTAAACTCAAAAGAGAAAGATGAAAATATGTCAATATTGTACAAACTAAAAGAGCAAAAACACCTTGAGAATCATGTGACATTTTGTGTCAATTCTATAATTTCTCCACTTAACACATTTTAATTATAGCACAATCCATGAGTCTCAAAGCATACATCTTAAAAAGTTTATGTACTACATACCTGTCCAATCGCCTACTATTTTGAAGTGGACCCCAAAGGTTGCTTTGGTTTCAGTAGGACACTAAAAAATAAATACTAAAATCAATTCTGAATAATAATTTTGTAATACCATACTATGATTCCAATATGAGTTTCATTCTCATTGAAAATTCCCAAATCAATATAAAAGAGAAACTGGAGAGATGGTACAGTCGGTAGGGCATTTGCATTTCACATAGTCTATCTGGGTTCAATGTCAAGCATCTGATAATCTGCCAAGCACCACCAGGAGTAAACCCCTGAGCATTGCTGGATGTGGCCCCAAAAAACACACACACCACAATGTTATGTATATAGATTATATATATGTATATATAGATTATATATAATATATATAGATTATATATAGATTATATATAGATTATATAATATAATCAATATATAATATATATTATATAGGTTATAATATATAATCTATATATAATCTATATAATATATAATATATAATATATATATACATATATATAATCTATATACATAACATATATACATATTATATTTATATATAAACATTGTGGTATGTGTGTATATATGTATATATAATCTATATATGTGTATATATGTGTGCATATATAGATTATTTATGTATATATATCTATATACATAGATATATACATATATATGTATTATATTATATACCTGCCACCTGCCCCTTGAGGAGTTGCAGGTGTGGCTGCAGTGCCCGCGGCATCGGCAGGTGGCAAACAGGAGACAGGCTTGTCTACACCCAGGGCTCTCCCCTGGGCCCTAGATGGTTGATGGCTTGACATAGAAAAAGACTGGACCCCAAGGGGATGAACCCAGAGCCATGGCAGGGCTTGGTAAGCTATGCGTGGTATATTTGATATGCCCAAAACAGTAACAATAATGGACCTCTTTCTACGAATTGGCGATGCTATTGGGTGCCCCTCAAGCAAATCAATGAAGGGCAAGTGATACAAGTTATATATATAATAATTTACTAAAATCTATAAAAGTCCTTATTATTGGAATAAAATGATAAGAATAAACAAAAAACAAACATTTCTCTTAAAACCCATTATTTATATAAAAGCAATAAAATACAATACAAAACCACAAACATATTGTACCTATATACAACACTTGTTAAACTTTTTAAAATTGGAAGCAGCATAATTTGCAATTCTGCTCATGAGAAGTGTTATGCATACAATATTTCAAAAAAGTGCTAGCATCAGCAAGTCCGTTTCCCTAAACCACTGTCATAGGGTCCTCTCCCAAGAACACCACCATGCCCTGACTCTTAATGTACCATTCTGTAAATTATCTATCAGGTTCTGATGCACTTCTTTATGCAATGTTAATGGGATTACTTCCTTGAATTTTTCCCTATTTTGTTTGCATATATAAAATATAGCACATTTCATGCATTGATTTTGTTGTCTTTCACCTCTTGACTAATAGTGTTAATGACTTATTAGTTGAGTCTTTAGAACTTTCTGTGTATAGTATTCTTTCTTCTTTAAGTCATGATAAAATACAGAAGCAACTGAATAGCAAAATGACAGTGTTAAGTTTGAATGTTCTCATCTTGTGCCTGATTTAAGAGGAAAGGTTTTCAGTTTTCAGAACTGAGTATGATGTCATCAGTGGACATATTAACATACCCATTTTTAAGGTAAGTTCTTTCTATCAACATTTTTATCATGTCTATGTCCCTTGATATAAGCATTTTATTATCTTATTGATATTTATCTTTTTTTAATCAAGAAACAAAGGTATACAAATTTATTTTTTTCATAATTAAGCTTCATGAATACAGTTTTTCAACATCAATCCAAACCACCAGTATCAATTTGACTCTAAAGTGCCAACAGATTCCCTTTCACCCACCCACCCCACCCCAGCATGCCTTCTTATCAAGCATATTTTTAAGTTTGGTTATTGCACTGTTGGTCTCACCATAACAGAGCTGTTGAATCTGGGGCTTAGATATAGATCTACAGTAACCACATCACTAATACACAAAAGTCCCTGGGCACTGCCTCTATTACCTTCCTTCTGCCTCCTCTTACTTCCCCTTTGATTTCTTTCCTTCCTTTCCCTCATTTCTATGCAGTTTCAATGATAAAATAATGCAACCACAGAAGCAAATGCCACCATACAACAGATATACCCAACATATTGCATGCTGCTCACAGCTAGACTTTCTGTTATTCAGTGAAGATTGGCAGGGAAGAAAGACAGCAACCTCTAGCCTAGTTCCTAGGTATCCTCCAGGAGGTCTAACTGCAAAAAAAAAATCACCAACAGAGCCGCTAAAAACAACTGAAACCCATTGGGAAAACACAGAATTCTATCAAATTCAATGAGTAAAACTCATACCAACCAGTTCAGTAAATCAACTTTAGTGACACTATAAAGAGGTTATTAAAGAAACTGAAAGAAATGATGGCAGACATTGTCAGAAAAGGAAAAGTGGAAGTGAAAATTCTATTAAAATAAGAAATAACAGAATGAAGAGTATATTGTGAAATAAAAACAACTCTATAGAAGTCCTTACTGGGAAAAACAACAGCAGCTGGGAAGAAGGTCAAGGGATTTCAAAAGAAGAAAGAGGAAAGCACTATAAAACCATAGTCTGAAAGAAATGAACAGCATATCAAATAAATAGAGGAAGAGCTAAAAAGGAGCACCAAGAATCATCAGTTTCATCAAACATCAACCTCCTGTTGCAAAAGAACAGGAGGGCAAATGTAACTAAGAAACAACAATTAAATAAATCAGCAAGAAGAATACCAGAAGTGAGGGATTATAGGCACAAAGATTCAAAGGTCCAAAGGGTCCCAGGAAATTAGACCCAGTTAGAAAAATTCCAAGAAACAATATACTCAAAGTAACAAATCCAAAGATAGAGACAGAATATTAAAAGAACAAAATTATATATATGTATATATACATATATGCATATATGTATAAATACATGTATATACACATATATGTATATATGTATGTATGTATACATATAAACGTATATGTATATGTGTGAATGTGTATATGTATGTATAGACACATAGATGTATATACGTATATATGTATATATACATTTATGTGTCTATACATAAATATATATACATATATACACATATACACATCATATACACATACATATATACACATACATGTGTATATATGCATATATGTATATGCGTATATAAACATATATAAACATTATATATACTTATTGTATATAATGTATATATGTATACATGTATGTATATGTGTGTATATATACATATATACACATATGTATATAATGTGTATATGTGTATATATGTATATATATACCTATATGTATATATACATATGTATGTGTCTATATGTATATATAATGTGTATATATATTGTCTATATGTATATATAATGTGTTATATGTATATATGTGTCTATATGTATATATAATGTGTATATATATTGACCAATATAAATTTGTTTATATATATATATATATGCCGATATCTTTGCATTTATGTTCATTAGGTCTTTTAGTCTGTAATTTTCCTTTTTTTGATGTCACTTTGCTTTAGATATCATTTAACTGGGAATGAAAAAATAAATAAAACACTATAGACATCAGAAAAAATAAAAGAAAGCCCATAATATGCACAGCAGATCTATCAAATAAGACTTTCAAGCCCAAGAGAGAGTGGAGGGATAGCACAGTATCACTGTCACTGTCCTCCCGTTCATCATCGATTTGCTCAAGCGGGCACCAGTAATATCTCCTTATGTCCTGTCTCATGCTAGTAGAGCCCAAGGGCATCTGCTTGCTCCAGGAACATAAAAGAGCCTCAAACCATTCCATCAGGTCATGGGAATGAGGTCTATAATTGTTACTGGTATTTGGCATATCAAATACGACACGGGTAGCTTGCCAGGCTCTGCTATTTGGTCGGCATACTCTTGTAGTCACCTCTAAATCCAGCATTTATTGATGAGCTGCACAGCCACTTGCAGCTGCGCAAGCCGGGCTGTGATAGGCTCTTCTGCTGGGTGGAGTTCTGATGAGAGGGAAGTCCGGATGTGGAAAATGGCAGCCCTCATGGAGTGGGGGTCGTCTGGCTTGTTGTAAGGCTCTGCTGGGGTGGTGAGCCAGGACTAGAACCCGCCATCCCTCCCGGGTGCCTTGTGAGCAGCTGGGCACAGGGAGAGTTGGTCGCATCTTTGCCCCATGTCTGTGAGTCTCAGACATTTTACTTTAAGTTATTCATTTTTACTTTAAGGTATTCATTTTAATGCCTTAAGGTAAAATTTTGAACAGGCGATGTTAAATTAAAAATAAAAACACAGTAATAAAACAACATTTCTGGAAATGGCTTCAAAGGATACCACCACATGGTAAGTAATTCTTATCATTTAAGTATAATAACTTCATATTTCAAAGGTTAAAAAACTCCCCCTCCCAAACCAAGCACATTTAATATGATTTAACACAAAAAATAAACAATCATTAAAAACTTTTTCTGAGGAAGAAAAAAAAAGAAGCAGACATTAAGATCAGAAGAGAAGAACAACAAGCTCACATTTCACCTTTGTTCTTTTCTTTCATCCACTGGTACAGCATGTGGCTGTTGAACTGCAGAGCTCCTTTCATGCCACCTTTGCACTGAATCTGCATAATAGTGTGAGAGTTTCTCACCACCTCAATTAGTCCCACACAGTCTCCAATTGACAGACAACTATAAGATAACATCTAAAGATATAGTACCAAAATCAACAAAACTAAAACCTCATCCAGAATACTCTATTCAGCAATATTAAAACTCAGATTTGAAGGTTAATAATACAGGCTTCACAGACAGGCAACAGGCTAGGGAACTCACAGCCTTGAAACCAGTTTAAAAGAGGACTTGAAAGTTTGTTATACACCTACTAATGTAGCAAGTTGTGGGGGGGGAGGGAACTTTGGGAGAATACTTGAGGTAAGGAGGTTTTGTAGGACTGCTGTTGGGACACTGTATATTAAAAAACTCCATTTTGTAAATTATGATCACTTGATCACTTGACATCCCAATATTCATCGATCTGCTCGGCAGGGCACCAGTAACATTTCCATTTGACCCTATCACGTGCCAGTGTAGCCCAATGGCATCTGCTTGCTTCAAGAATACGAAGAGCCTCAAACTATTCGTTCACGGTCTTGAAGAAGTCTGACCAACTTGTAGTTGGGCGGCCATGTGATCTTTTGACGTCCGGTGGGATCCAGTCTGTAACAGCTCTAGTCCAGTGGTCATCTCCAAATCGCATTACATGTCCAGCCCATCTGATTTTTTGATGCCTAGGTAAATGAGACAGCATCCCTGATTCTGGAATAGTGACAGAGGTTGGAACTCCGATTCCTTCTCTCACTTGAGTGAGGCGTGATATTCCAAGCATAGCTCTTTCGATTCCTCTTTGGGAGAGCTGAATAGCATTCTTATCCTGCTTTCATAGGGCCCAGGTCTTGGAGGCCTATGTCAATGCAGGAAGAATGGTGGAGTCTAAGAGATGTGCCCAGAGTTCTTTGTCCTTTTAGCTATTTCTTTGATGCTTTTGAAGGCATTCCATGCCGCTCTTCCTCCTGCGCAACTCAGGTTTTAGGTCGTTCATCATGTTGACTTCTCGACCTAGGTACACATAATTGCTGTATTCAGAGATGTTTGTTCCATTGAGAGTGAATGGGGCCTCTGCAACTAGTTCATTTTTCATGAATATTGTTTTGTTGAGATTCAGCTGTAGACCTATCTTTCCACATTCTCGGTCAAAGTCAGCATTTGTGCCGCTTGGCTAATGTTTAGTGTTATTATAATGATGTCATTAGTGAAGCGTAGGTGGTATAGTCACCAACTGTCTATCTTCACTCCCATTCCTTCCCATTCTGGTTCTATCTTCACTCCCATTCCTTCCCATTCTGGTTGTCGCATGATATTGTCGAGGGTCTCTGAAGAGTTTTGGTGAAATGGTATCACCCTGCCGAACCCCTCTTTTGACATCAATTATCACTTCCTTGTAGAATGGTGAGATGCTGGTGGTGAATCCGTAATACAGCTCATGGAGGATCTTGATGTATTGGGTTTGAACACCCTGTTTGGCTAGGGCTTCAATGACTGCTTCGGTCTCAACAGAATCAAAGACTTTCTTACTCAATGAATGTGAGACAGAGCGGCATCTTGCACTCCCTACAAACCTCAATGAGCTTGGTTACCGTGTGGATATGGTAGATTGTGCTGAATCCTTTTCAGAAGCAAGCTTGCTCACATGGTTGTCCTTCATCTAATGATTATAATATCTTAAGGAAATAACATCTTTGTTTTTAGTTCAATAACTTGTACACCTAAGTTGGCATTAATTAAAGTGTGAAAAAGTTGTGAGGAGAATGCTTGAGAAAATAAAGATTTGGAGTTCTACTTTAGATATCCTAACTTAAACTGCCCCTTAGGTATTCAGATGGAACTTTGTGGCAAACAACTGGAGATGCGAGACTAAAATTTAGACTTGGGGGCTACTGGTGATACAAGACTAAAATTTAGGCTAAAATTTAGATGTGGATACTATGATGGACATAAGTCAATTGTCAAATGATAAGATCTAGATACATCTAATAAACCAGATGAGACCACTAAAAATGAGCTTAAAGTGAAAGGAGGGTTAAGAAAATAGCACTTCAGTGTTCTGATATATAGAACTACAGAAAAGATGAGTAGCCCCCAAACTAGAAGACTAGGTGTGCAGTTGTCTGGAAGTAAATCAAGATTTCTAGGAAGCGTCTGGCCAGCTGCTCCTGGGCGCTGAGAGGTGAGGCACAATGAGATATGAGAAAAGCCATCACATTTAAGAGAGACAGTTATCACTGACCTTGGAATGTTTTAGTGGAATATTTTGTGTTTTTTATAAAAAGATGTATTTAGGAAGTAATAGGAGATAATCGAATAACTGAAAAAATACTGTGGCAATTGTTCGTAGTCAAGCAGTAAATTCCAGTATCTTTTCATTGCTACCTAGACAAAAGGGACTAACCAGAAATATCAATTAAATGTTTCTAATTTAATATACACTGCAGTTATGTTTTTGATACATTGACCAACATAAATTTATGTTTATTATGTAGGCTCTCATTACACACTGAGAATCCTTTTTCTTTCCCCCTTGGGGGGTGGGGGAAACAAATCCAATCGAGCACAGCTATATAATTTGAAATTTTCTGAAACTCCAAATGTTCTCTTAAATTTCATAAACTTTAGTGACATTCTCAGGCAATTTCCAGCACTGTGACTTGCCTAGGATTAAGAAACATTGTTACACTGCTAATTTATTATCTATCCCAGATGAGTTTCTAAATTATCCAAGCAGAATATTTATGAAACTCTAGAGAAAAGCAATTTTAAGAATGAAATAGATGAGCCTAAGAAACAAGATTAAAACAGATATGTAGACATCGCAGTTGCTTTTAAACACATGGTACTCAATAAATAAAAACTTCCACCCATAAATGCTGCCAATCTTTCAGAGACCCATGTCCATCCTAGACTTGTTTTCATTGAAAACTGGAAAGATTTAGCAAAGCGACTTGCTGAGATATTTTGAAAAAGCAGAAAAAATGATGGCCAACACAGGAATGTTTTGTAAAAGTACAGACAATAACAAACCAACAGCTAGACTCTTCTCTGACTCATGGAAAAATATGTGAATTGAAATTATCCAAGTTTTAAAATAATGAATCACAATTTTGGATTCAGATGTTAGGGGAAAGTACATGTGTGCTTCTAAAACAACAACAAAAATATAAGACAAAGATAAGGAAACAATCATTCTAGCTTCAGTTAATTCTATTTTAAAGGCAGTTTATGCATCATTTTTTAATGAACCACGGGTTTTCACACTATGTGACCCTCCCTACAACATACTTTGTACTACAGAATTAGGGAAACAATAAATAAAATCCACCTGCTAGATCCTATCTTAAGTCATATCATTATAGGAAACAACAACCATATTTACAACATACTATATCCATACCACTGTTCCTAGCATCGATTATATCTTCCTAATTGAGACAAACTCTATAGAAGTTACTATCATTATCAACATTAAAAAAATTCAGCAAAGTGGGGATTCAATGTTAAGTGGGGATTCAATTAGCTTCCAATTATACTATATGATTCCAAAATTCTTAATCTAATACTCCATAGTAACTTCCGTCTTCATTAATCTATTTTCAAATACTTGCTTGTCTATTAAGCCTTAAGAAAATGTAGGTTCTGGGGGGTTGTAGCAATAGCACAGCAGGTAGGGCATTTGACTTGGCATGCAGCTGCTGAACTGAGTTGATCCCTGGCATCCCATATGGTCCCCTGAGGCACCATAGGAGTAATTCCCTAGTACAGAACAGGAGTTATCCCTGAGGCATTGCTGGTGTGTGACCAAAAAAAAAAAGCCAAAACAAAGTATTTTTTTTTCAAAATTTTGAAAATTTCAACTTTTTTTTCCCAAAAACAGAAGTGTAGGTAATATGGGATGGAGTGGTGATGGTAATTTTTTAATTACAAATTACTTGAGAAAACCCATCAAAACAGTATTTTATCCTTCTGTAGGAAAGTACAGGAAATAGTAGAGCACTTAAGTAATGAGAATTTCAGCCATTATATTAACAATTAAATCAGAACTCAAAACTTAGCTTTACTCTTTCTAAATTATAAAACTACTGATTGTCCTTTATTGAAATATTTCTGTACTCTATATTATATATTGTCAGTTCAATTAAGGGAGCACTAAGATAGGAGAAAAGAAACAGTATAGGCTCAACTACACTGTAAAAACATGAGATCGAACTGCAGCCACCAAATTTTCAAATATACCTGTCAGGTGGCAGGCTGAAGCAAGGGGCAAGGTGGTAATGGTAATAAGGGTAGGGGAAAAAGCTGCGGATAATATGGGGCAGGGTGGTGATGGTAGAGGGGTGGGGGGGAGAAGTGTCAGCATATAAGGCAGAGGGTGATGGTGGTAAGTCGGGGAGAAGTTGTAGGTAAAATGGAACGGTGGTGATGGTAGTGGGGTGGGGAGAAATGTAGGTATGGGACAGAGGGTGATGATTGTGGGGAGAAGTGTAGGTTATATGGGGCAGGGTTGTGATGGCAAGTGGAGGGTGGGGAGGTAGGTAATATGGGGCGGTGGTAGTGAGGTGATGGTAGTGAGGTGGATGGTAGTGGAGGTGGGGTAGTGAGGTGGGGGAGAAGTGTAGGTAATATGGAAACACTGATTAAGGAAAATTGGCACTAGTGGTGGGACTGGCAATACTAGAACATTATAATCTAAAATTAAGCTATCACTCATTGGTTTGGAGTTAAATTAAAAATTGTTTCTAATGTAAAATAATTCCAGATACATCAGTGCTGGTTGTTTGGGAGTTTATCATCTAGTTCAGCTTCTAAGTGGAAAATAGTATGGAGCATTCTCAAAAAGGTAAAAATATGCCAGAGTGATAGTTGGAAAACGTTGGGGCATAAGGATTTGCATCCTAGAAGGTGTTGGCACTGTGTAATGTTTTCACTTACAACACCATGAATTTTTTCTTTTCCTTTTGGGCCACACCCAGCTATGCTAAGGGGTTACTCCTTTCTGCACTCAGGAATTACTCCCTGGCATTTCTCAGGAGACTCTATGGAATACAGGCATCAAACCCAGGTTGGCTTTGTGCAAGGCAAATACCACCTGCCATACTAACGCTCCACACCCCCCGAGCCACCATGAATCTTAATACACTATTGTTACCTAAACTATACTATAAATAAATATTGGTTAAGCCCATAAAAACACGTGCTAGTGAAGGTAAAAACTGAACCTTCATATAATCTTGATGAAATACTAATTGATTGAGCCCTATGGATGACAAACATTTAGAGAAGTTATTTATGATATGACCAAAAGTCCTTTCACTCCGCAGTGTATATGCAAAGAACTCAAAATTATTAGTATCAAAAAAATATATTTACATACAGAAATATAAATACATACTTAGAGGAACTATTTATAATATACAAGATCTGTAAACATAAATGGCCAACAAATATTACTAGACAAAAGGAAAATCCATTATATATACTAATTGTTCCCCATAAGAAAATCAGTAAAACGTATTTTGAGATAACTTGGGAGGACCGGAGCTGTGAAATGTTTTTGTAAAATAAATTAAAAGAAGAAATACAAAATGCTAATTGAATCCACTGTTTTATCAAAACAAGAGAGATATGGTGACAGATAACTTCTCAACTGCAAATCTTAAAATCTTAAAATCTAACAACAGATAAACTATATGCTACCAAATGATAGTGAAATGGGTTGAAATGGTGAAGGAAGTCCAATAAGCTGTGGTTTAGGAGTATAGGTAGCTTGGTTATGGAGGTGATATTTAAACACTGTCCCCTTGCCAATATATAAACATGCAAAAATCCTATAAGTCAAAAGTAAGATTACACAACAGCAAACAATAATAAAACATGAAAAAAAACTAATAATAAATTATATTAAACTCAAACTAGTCAAATTATTAATGTTGTCAGTTATCTTCCATTGTTCACTGATAGCTTCGAGCGGACACCAGTAATGTCTCCATTCATTGGGAATAGCGAGGTCCATTATTGGTGCATGCTTTTGGTATGTAAAATACAGCAACGGGGGTTGTTGCCAGGCTCTGCCATGGCTCTGAGTTCCCATCCCAGGGGCCCAGTCTTTTTATTTATGTCAGATCATCAACTATCCAGGGCCCACGAGGCAGAGCCTGGGTGTTGACAAGCCTGGCTTTTGTCTCCACCTGCCTATGCAGCCAGGCACAGCGTAGACACACCTGAAAAACACCCTTTGAGGAGCAGAATTAATGTTGGATTGTCAGGAAAGCGCCGTGAGGGTCCCTGACAGTGTCAGGACAGAAGTTTTCTTCTCATCCGAGGACGCTTGGAGAACAGATGAAAACTCACGAGTCCGGGTGCAGTTCCAAAAAGGCTTTTAATAGTACAAAAGTCTTCCACAGCAATCTACGATAATGAATAAACTCTACCTCTTGTCCGATCTTGAAGACCATACAAAAGAGCCTAAGCCTCCCACCAAAGAGAGAGGATCTCACCCTAGGGGGAGACCCTACCCAGAAGAAGGAGCAAAAGGCCAAAGAGCAAAAGCCAAAAGCCAAAAGCAAAAGGGCCGAAGAGCCAAAAGCCGAAAAGCTAAAAAGGCCCAAAAAGGCAAAGTGAGCGTGAAGGGCCTCAAGTCAGCCCCTTATATACACCAAGTAATCCAACGGGAGGGTCATGTCAACAAAGATCTCTAAACAGAGTTAGTGCCACACCCTAATTGCAGGTAAAAACAAAGGTTATGCTAAGGTCTAATCCTTTCTACCAAGATTATCCCTTATGTAAAACACTGGAGAGAAGGGGCTGGGAGTAAGAATACATCTTAATTTCATGAGCTTCATGTAATCTAGAGGGTACCCACAAGGTCCTTCTTATTATTTCTGCACCAGGGTGATTCTGAGTATTTTGGTCTCGTTACTGAAAGGGTCACACTCGCCTGCTTAGAGCAAACTAGTGTGGATCCTTCCTATAGTCTCTCCTTATAGTCTCAACGTAGCCAGATGGTAGTCTCCTGGTAATCTAACCGTCTCACGCTGGGTCAGGGTATAAAAAGAGTGAGCTGTGCCCAATCTAGAAAACAGAAGTCTTAGTAGATGTATATGCTCAGAAGTTATTCAGTCAAGGTGGGACTTCTGTGCACTGCCACCCCTCTAGCAGTGTTTGGTATAGAAGAGAGGTCCTTGATTAGAACGAGCCTTGGTTTAAATAGATTGTTGAGGTATAGTGAACAACAAAAGCTTCTAGAA
>JAJIBD010034511.1:0-56390 GCA_021461705.1 Cryptotis parvus | reverse complement strand
ATATTAAACCATCTATGTTCCCCAGGTTAATTGACTAACATAATCTACTTTCAAGTGTAAGCACATGAAAATATGGATTTATGTCTGGCTTTATTTTTTTTCCTTTCTTTAATAACATGTCTTCAGCCCAGAATGATAGCACAGTGAGTAAGGTGTTTGCCTTGCACATGGCCAACCCAAGTTCGACTCAGCATCCCATATGGTGCCCTGAGTAATTCAGAGTAATTCCTGAGAAAAGAGTCAGGAGTAATCCCCGAAAGCAAATCCCCGGTGTGACCTCAAAAGGTAAAATAAATAAATAGATGATAAATAGATAAATAAATAAATATGAGATGTTCTTCAAAAATGTCCAGTAATTTGTGGCCACTTCCATCAAATCTTGGGGATCGATGAATTACAGGGGGTATCACACCAAAGAGCTTCATATGTTTTACAACCTGACCCATATTTTCATCTCATCTTCAATCAATAATAAGCCTGATTTTGTTATGATTGAACAAAAAGGTCATTACCTAGTTACAACTGTCTCAACTTCTTGTTTTGATATTTAACCATCAAGCAATATTTTGCATACCTTTTTATCTAAGTTTTCAACTGAAAGCTGCCAGATCTATAAATAACAAAATTTTATACACACTTTTATTTGTAATGGTTCTCTCCTAAATATCCTACTTATTATAATTATCAGGATATTACACAGCCACAAAAAACACATAGTTTGATGCAAATTGGGTGGAAGTAAAAAGGTAGGCATTATGCTAAGCCAAATAAGTCAAAGGAAAAGTACAGGCACCAAAATATTCTTTACTTGAATAATATATGGTCTATAGAAAAAAACAGGGGGGTAGAAAATAACAACTGATAACAACCCCGGCACTGAAGTACACCAGGCTATAGGGAAGAACACCAGGTTATAGGGGAAGTAGAAAAGGGGGGATATTTAGGGTTATCTAGAGACGATAAGTGGTAACTGGGAGATTTGGTGGTTTTGGTGTTGGTTACATGACATAACAAAGTACACCAAAAGCATGAATTTCAACACTATTGCAGGAGTGGCTGTGGTGCTCGCACCGCGCCTGCAGGTGGCAGACAGGAAACGGCTTCTCTACATCCAGGACTCTGCCCCGTGGGCCCTGGATGGTTGATGCCTGACATAGAAAAAGACTGGGCCCCCTAGGATGAAGCCAGAGCCATGGCAGAGCCTGGCAGCTACCCATGGTTGTGATCGATACGCCAAAAACAGTAACAATAATGGATCTCATTCCCAATGAATGGAGACATTACTGGTGCTCACTCAAGCCAAATAGATGCAACAATGGGAAGACAAGTATACAAAGTGAACTCTAAACTATAATAAATTAAAAAAAAATAAAAAAACTGGCACATATTCAAAAAGAACAAGAACAACAAGTGCTGGCGTGGGTGTGGGTAAAAAGAACACTAATCCATTGTTAGTGGGAATGCGGCTGGTACAGCCTTTCTGGAAAACAATATGGACATTCCTCCAAAGACTAGAAATTGAACTCCCATTTGACCCAAGCCATACCACTACTGGGAATCTACTCTGGGAAACCAAAAACGCCAGCGGAAACACCATCCCTACTTTTATGTTCATAGCAGCATTATTCACAATAGCCAGAATCCGGATCAACCAGAGTGCCCGAAAATCGATGACTGGATAAAGAGCTTTGGTACTCTACACAATGGAATACTATGCAGCTGTTAGGAAAAATAAAGTTATAAAATTTGCCTACAAATGGATGGACATGGAGAATATTATGTTGAGCTAAATTAGCCAGAAGGAGAGAGAGACAGATACAGAATGACTGCATTTATCTGCATAACATAAATATATAGGTACATAGCATGATACCAATATCCAAGGTCAAGTGAAACATATATCAGGAGGTCTTGTCAAAGGTGGAAATTATCACAAACATGTGGGAGTCAGAGGCTGGGTAGGACAGAAAATGGAACAACAGTGTGCTAACAATTGCCAACCTAGAACTGGAGCATTAAATAGAGGCAAAAGATACACATGACAATCCTTTGTGTATGTTCTGTAATCCATAGTCTGGAGGGGAAGGGAAAAGAGAAAGAGAGAGAAATG
This sequence comes from Cryptotis parvus, assembly GCA_021461705.1. NCBI lineage: Eukaryota > Metazoa > Chordata > Mammalia > Eulipotyphla > Soricidae > Cryptotis > Cryptotis parvus. Next base: position 54,280 of record JAJIBD010034511.1, on the reverse strand, counting down.
GGAAAGAAATAAAGAACCTGCCATGGAGGAGGATGGGGAGGGGAGGGAACCGGGGACGTTGGTGGTGGGAGATGGGCACTGGTGGCGGGACGGGTGCTGCAACACTGTATGACCAAAACCCAAATATGAACTTTTTAATTGTATATCTTTGTAATTGTAAAAATAAAAAAAAAATTTAAAAAGTGATAAAAAAACGCTCTGTGATGTATAATGATCCTCTAAATTAAGTTAAAGCTAATGCTTATTCTGATACCCTATAGTCTTCACAAACTAGGTTAGTACTTGATCACTTGATCACTTGATAACTTGATTTCCCATTGTTCATCGATTTGCTCAAGCGGGTGCCAGTAATGTTTCCATTTGACCCTATCACGCACCAGTGTAGCCCAACGGCATCTGTCTGTTCCGGGATATTAAGAGCATCGAAATGTTTATTTAGGGTCCTGATAAAGAAGTCCGACCATCTTGCAGGCGGGCGGCCATGCGATCTTTTGGCGTCCTGTGGGATCCAATTGGTAATGGCTCTAGTCCAACGGTCATCTCCAGATCGCATTATATGATCAGCCCATCTAATTTTCAATGTTCTGGCAGATGAGACAGTGGCCTTGATTTTAGAATAGCGATGGAGGTCGGAACTCCGGTTCCCTCTCTCTCCCTGGAGTGAGGCATGATATTCCAAGCATGGCTCTTTCGATTCCTCCTTGGGAGACCGAATGGTATTCTCATCCTGCTTTTGTAAGGCCCAAGTCTCCAGAGGTATATGTCAATGCAGGGAGAACGGTGGAGTCAATGAGGGGTTGTGCCTGTAGCCGGAGTTTCTTTGTTCTTTTGACTATTGTTTTGATGCTTTTGAAGGCATTCCATGCCGCTCTCTTCCTCCTGTGCAACTCAGGTTTCAGGTCTTTTTCATCATGTTGACTTCTCGACCTTAGGTACACATAACTGCTGCATTCAGAGATGTTTGTTCCATTAAGAGTGAATGGGCCGCTGGAATTAGTTCATTTCTCATGAACATAGTTTTGTTGAGATTCAGCTGTAGACCTATCCTTCCACATTAATTAAGAATAATTCTGTTTACAGGGGCTGGAGCAACAATACAGCAGGAGACAACTCTCAACTTACATACACTTGATCAGTTGACTCCTGCCAACCTATATGGTTCCTTCCATCTCTGCCAGGAGTGATCCCTGAGTGCAGAGCCAGGAGTAATCTCTCGAGCACAGTCAAGTTTAATGCAAAGACTGAAAAAATAACTTTTTGTTTATGATTGTTCTATGTTTATACTTACACCCTTTACTTTTAGTAATCAACCTAAAAACCAGGCAATGAGATAAAATTCCTAATCTTTGTCAGTCACCCTTTAGAGTAAAATAAATGGAAGAATAAATCTTAATTTTAGCTATGCAGAATTCTTAATTCAATATAATTTGGCATATTAAATAATTTGATATATTTATTAACTAATGAACAAAATATTACAAACAGAACTAATATTGAAAATGATCACTATTCCAAAGAGTAATAACTTTAGTATATTTATTAGAAATATCATCTAAAAAATTAGAATAACTGTAGGATCTCAATCACAGTTATATTAAGATTAAAAATGACTGCTAACTTTAATATATCCCTAAAAAAAAAAAAAATAACACATTTTTAGTATTCCCACTCATTGCTACTGACTATATCAGAGTAACAGTCAGAAACTTGTGGTTTGCAAGCAGAATAAACATTAAACTATTAATCACTGAAATTCAAATATATTTAAACTCAAAGAGAGAAAGATGAAAATATGTCAATATTGTACAAACTAAAAAGAGCAAAAACACCTTGAGAATCATGTGACATTTTGTGTCAATTCTATAATTTCTCCACTTAACACATTTTAATTATAGCACAATCCATGAGTCTCAAAGCATACATCTTAAAAGTTTATGTACTACATACCTGTCCAATCGCCTACTATTTTGAAGTGGACCCCCAAAGGTTGCTTTGGTTTCAGTAGGACACTAAAAAATAAATACTAAAATCAATTCTGAATAATAATTTTGTAATACCATACTATGATTCCAATATGAGTTTCATTCTCATTGAAAATTCCCAAATCAATATAAAGAGAAACTGGAGAGATGGTACAGTCGGTAGGGCATTTGCATTTCACATAGTCTATCTGGGTTCAATGTCAAGCATCTGATAATCTGCCAAGCACCACCAGGAGTAAACCCCTGAGCATTGCTGGATGTGGCCCCCAAAAAAACACACACACCACAATGTTATGTATATAGATTATATATATGTATATATAGATTATATATAATATATATAGATTATATATAGATTATATATAGATTATATAATATAATCAATATATAATATATATTATATAGGTTATAATATATAATCTATATATAATCTATATAAATATAATATATAATATATATATACATATATATAATCTATATACATAACATATATACATATTATATTTATATATAAACATTGTGGTATGTGTGTATATATGTATATATAATCTATATATGTGTATATATGTGTGCATATATAGATTATTTATGTATATATATCTATATACATAGATATATACATATATATGTATTATATTATATACCTGCCACCTGCCCCTTGAGGAGTTGCAGGTGTGGCTGCAGTGCCCGGCGGCATCGGCAGGTGGCAAACAGGAGACAGGCTTGTCTACACCCAGGGCTCTCCCCCGTGGGCCCTAGATGGTTGATGGCTTGACATAGAAAAAGACTGGACCCCAAGGGATGAACCCAGAGCCATGGCAGGGCTTGGTAAGCTATGCGTGGTATATTTGATATGCCCAAAACAGTAACAATAATGGACCTCTTTCACAACGAATTGGCGATGCTATTGGTGCCCACTCAAGCAAATCAATGAAGGGCAAGTGATACAAGTTATATATATAATAATTTACTAAAATCTATAAAAGTCCTTATTATTGGAATAAAATGATAAGAATAAACAAAAAACAAACATTTCTCTTAAAACCCATTATTTATATAAAAGCAATAAAATACAATACAAAACCACAAACATATTGTACCTATATACAACACTTGTTAAACTTTTTTAAAATTGGAAGCAGCATAATTTGCAATTCTGCTCATGAGAAGTGTTATGCATACAATATTTCAAAAAAGTGCTAGCATCAGCAAGTCCGTTTCCCTAAACCACTGTCATAGGGTCCTCTTCCAAGAACACCACCATGCCCTGACTCTTAATGTACCATTCTGTAAATTATCTATCAGGTTCTGATGCACTTCTTTATGCAATGTTAATGGGATTACTTCCTTGAATTTTTCCCTATTTTGTTTGCATATATAAAATATAGCACATTTCATGCATTGATTTTGTTGTCTTTCACCTCTTGACTAATAGTGTTAATGACTTATTAGTTGAGTCTTTAGAACTTTCTGTGTATAGTATTCTTTCTTCTTTAAGTCATGATAAAATACAGAAGCAACTGAATAGCAAAATGACAGTGTTAAGTTTGAATGTTCTCATCTTGTGCCTGATTTAAGAGGAAAGGTTTTCAGTTTTCAGAACTGAGTATGATGTCATCAGTGGACATATTAACATACCCATTTTAAGGTAAGTTCTTTCTATCAACATTTTTATCATGTCTATGTCCCTTGATATAAGCATTTTATTATCTTATTGATATTTATCTTTTTTAATCAAGAAACAAAGGTATACAAATTTATTTTTTCATAATTAAGCTTCATGAATACAAAGTTTTCAACATCAATCCAAACCACCAGTATCAATTTGACTCTAAAGTGCCAACAGATTCCCTTTCACCCACCCACCCCCACCCCAGCATGCCTTCTTATCAAGCATATTTTTTAAGTTTGGTTATTGCACTGTTGGTCTCACCATAACAGAGCTGTTGAATCTGGGGCTTAGATATAGATCTACAGTAACCACATCACTAATACACAAAAAAGTCCCTGGGCACTGCCTCTATTACCTTCCTTCTGCCTCCTCTTACTTCCCCTTTGATTTCTTTCCTTCCTTTCCCTCATTTCTATGCAGTTTCAATGATAAAATAATGCAACCACAGAAGCAAATGCCACCATACAACAGATATACCCAACATATTGCATGCTGCTCACAGCTAGACTTTCTGTTATTCAGTGAAGATTGGCAGGGAAGAAAGACAGCAACCTCTAGCCTAGTTCCTAGGTATCCTCCAGGAGGTCTAACTGCAAAAAAAAAAAAATCACCAACAGAGCCGCAAAAAACAACTGAAACCCATTGGGAAAACACAGAATTCTATCAAATTCAATGAGTAAAACTCATACCAACCAGTTCAGTAAATCAACTTTAGTGACACTATAAAGAGGTTATTAAAGAAACTGAAAGAAATGATGGCAGACATTGTCAGAAAAGGAAAAAGTGGAAGTGAAAATTCTATTAAAATAAGAAATAACAGAATGAAGAGTATATTGTGAAATAAAAACAACTCTATAGAAGTCCTTACTGGGAAAACAACAGCAGCTGGGAAGAAGGTCAAGGGATTTCAAAAGAAGAAAGAGGAAAGCACTATAAAACCATAGTCTGAAAGAAATGAACAGCATATCAAATAAATAGAGGAAGAGCTAAAAAGGAGCACCAAGAATCATCAGTTTCATCAAACATCAACCTCCTGTTGCAAAAGAACAGGAGGGCAAATGTAACTAAGAAACAACAATTAAATAAATCAGCAAGAAGAATACCAGAAGTGAGGATTATAGGCACAAAGATTCAAAGGTCCAAAGGGTCCCAGGAAATTGGACCCAGTTAGAAAAAATTCCAAGAAACAATATACTCAAAGTAACAAATCCAAAGATAGAGACAGAATATTAAAAGAACAAAATTATATATATGTATATATACATATATGCATATATGTATAAATACATGTATATACACATATATGTATATATGTATGTATGTATACATATAAACGTATATGTATATGTGTGAATGTGTATATGTATGTATAGACACATAGATGTATATACGTATATATGTATATATACATTTATGTGTCTATACATAAATATATATACATATATACACATATACACATCATATACACATACATATATACACATATACATGTATATATGCATATATGTATATGCGTATATAAACATATATAAACATTATATATACTTATGTGTATATAATGTATATATGTATATACATGTATGTATATGTGTGTATATATACATATATACACATATGTATATAATGTGTATATGTATATATGTATATATATACCTATATGTATATATACATATGTATGTGTCTATATGTATATATAATGTGTATATATATTGTCTATATGTATATATAATGTGTTATATGTATATATGTGTCTATATGTATATATAATGTGTATATATATTGACCAATATAAATTTGTTTTATATATATATATATGCCGATATCTTTGCATTTATGTTCATTAGGTCTTTTTAGTCTGTAATTTTCCTTTTTTGATGTCACTTTGCTTTTAGATATCATTTAACTGGGAATGAAAAAATAAATAAAACACTATAGACATCAGAAAAAAATAAAAAGAAAGCCCATAATATGCACAGCAGATCTATCAAATAAGACTTTCAAGCCCAAGAGAGAGTGGAGGGATAGCACAGTATCACTGTCACTGTCCTCCCGTTCATCATCGATTTGCTCAAGCGGGCACCAGTAATATCTCCTTATGTCCTGTCTCATGCTAGTAGAGCCCAAGGGCATCTGCTTGCTCCAGGAACATAAAAGAGCCTCAAACCATTCCATCAGGTCATGGGAATGAGGTCTATAATTGTTACTGGTATTTGGCATATCAAATACGACACGGGTAGCTTGCCAGGCTCTGCTATTTGGTCGGCATACTCTTTGTAGTCACCTCTAAATCCAGCATTTATTGATGAGCTGCACAGCCACTCTGCAGCTGCGCAAGCCGGGCTGTGATAGGCTCTTCTGCTGGGTGGAGTTCTGATGAGAGGGAAGTCCGGATGTGGAAAATGGCAGCCCTCATGGAGTGGGGGTCGTCTGGCTTGTTGTAAGGCTCTGCTGGGGTGGTGAGCCAGGACTAGAACCCGCCATCCCTCCCGGGTGCCTTGTGAGCAGCTGGGCACAGGGAGAGTTGGTCGCATCTTTTGCCCCATGTCTGTGAGTCTCAGACATTTTACTTTAAGTTATTCATTTTTACTTTAAGGTATTCATTTTAATGCCTTAAGGTAAAATTTTGAACAGGCGATGTTAAATTAAAAATAAAAACACAGTAATAAAACAACATTTCTGGAAATGGCTTCAAAGGATACCACCACATGGTAAGTAATTCTTATCATTTAAGTATAATAACTTCATATTTCAAAGGTTAAAAAACTCCCCCTCCCAAACCAAGCACATTTAATATGATTTAACACAAAAAATAAACAATCATTAAAAACTTTTTCTGAGGAAGAAAAAAAAAGAAGCAGACATTAAGATCAGAAGAGAAGAACAACAAGCTCACATTTCACCTTTGTTCTTTTCTTTCATCCACTGGTACAGCATGTGGCTGTTGAACTGCAGAGCTCCTTTCATGCCACCTTTGCACTGAATCTGCATAATAGTGTGAGAGTTTCTCACCACCTCAATTAGTCCCACACAGTCTCCAATTGACAGACAACTATAAGATAACATCTAAAGATATAGTACCAAAATCAACAAAACTAAAACCTCATCCAGAATACTCTATTCAGCAATATTAAAACTCAGATTTGAAGGTTAATAATACAGGCTTCACAGACAGGCAACAGGCTAGGGAACTCACAGCCTTGAAACCAGTTTAAAAGAGGACTTGAAAGTTTGTTATACACCTACTAATGTAGCAAGTTGTGGGGTGGGAGGGAACTTTGGGAGAATACTTGAGGTAAGGAGGTTTTGTAGGACTGCTGTTGGGACACTGTATATTAAAAAACTCCATTTTGTAAATTATGATCACTTGATCACTTGACATCCCAATATTCATCGATCTGCTCGAGCGGGCACCAGTAACATTTCCATTTGACCCTATCACGTGCCAGTGTAGCCCAATGGCATCTGCTTGCTTCAAGAATACGAAGAGCCTCAAACTATTCGTTCACGGTCTTGAAGAAGTCTGACCAACTTGTAGTTGGGCGGCCATGTGATCTTTTGACGTCCGGTGGGATCCAGTCTGTAACAGCTCTAGTCCAGTGGTCATCTCCAAATCGCATTACATGTCCAGCCCATCTGATTTTTGATGCCTAGGTAAATGAGACAGCATCCCTGATTCTGGAATAGTGACAGAGGTTGGAACTCCGGATTCCTTCTCTCACTTGAGTGAGGCGTGATATTCCAAGCATAGCTCTTTCGATTCCTCTTTGGGAGAGCTGAATAGCATTCTTATCCTGCTTTCATAGGGCCCAGGTCTTGGAGGCCTATGTCAATGCAGGAAGAATGGTGGAGTCTAAGAGATGTGCCCAGAGTTCTTTGTCCTTTTAGCTATTTCTTTGATGCTTTTGAAGGCATTCCATGCCGCTCTTCCTCCCTGCGCAACTCAGGTTTTAGGTCGTTCATCATGTTGACTTCTCGACCTAGGTACACATAATTGCTGTATTCAGAGATGTTTGTTCCATTGAGAGTGAATGGGGCCTCTGCAACTAGTTCATTTTTCATGAATATTGTTTTGTTGAGATTCAGCTGTAGACCTATCTTTCCACATTCTCGGTCAAAGTCAGCATTTGTGCCGCTTGGCTAATGTTTAGTGTTATTATAATGATGTCATTAGTGAAGCGTAGGTGGTATAGTCACCAACTGTCTATCTTCACTCCCATTCCTTCCCATTCTGGTTCTATCTTCACTCCCATTCCTTCCCATTCTGGTTGTCGCATGATATTGTCGAGGGTCTCTGAAGAGTTTTGGTGAAATGGTATCACCCCTGCCGAACCCCTCTTTTGACATCAATTATCACTTCCTTGTAGAATGGTGAGATGCTGGTGGTGAATCCGTAATACAGCTCATGGAGGATCTTGATGTATTGGGTTTGAACACCCTGTTTGGCTAGGGCTTCAATGACTGCTTCGGTCTCAACAGAATCAAAGACTTTCTTACTCAATGAATGTGAGACAGAGCGGCATCTTGCACTCCCTACAAACCTCAATGAGCTTGGTTACCGTGTGGATATGGTAGATTGTGCTGAATCCTTTTCAGAAGCAAGCTTGCTCACATGGTTGTCCTTCATCTAATGATTATAATATCTTAAGGAAATAACATCTTTGTTTTTAGTTCAATAACTTGTACACCTAAGTTGGCATTAATTAAAGTGTGAAAAAGTTGTGAGGAGAATGCTTGAGAAAATAAAGATTTGGAGTTCTACTTTAGATATCCTAACTTAAACTGCCCCTTAGGTATTCAGATGGAACTTTGTGGCAAACAACTGGAGAATGCGAGACTAAAATTTAGACTTGGGGGCTACTGGTGATACAAGACTAAAATTTAGGCTAAAATTTAGATGTGGATACTATGATGGACATAAGTCAATTGTCAAATGATAAGATCTAGATACATCTAATAAACCAGATGAGACCACTAAAAATGAGCTTAAAGTGAAAGGAGGGTTAAGAAAATAGCACTTCAGTGTTCTGATATATAGAACTACAGAAAAGATGAGTAGCCCCCAAACTAGAAGACTAGGTGTGCAGTTGTCTGGAAGTAAATCAAGATTTCTAGGAAGCGTCTGGCCAGCTGCTCCTGGCGCTGAGAGGTGAGGCACAATGAGATATGAGAAAAGCCATCACATTTAAGAGAGACAGTTATCACTGACCTTGGAATGTTTTAGTGGAATATTTTGTGTTTTTTATAAAAAAGATGTATTTAGGAAGTAATAGGAGATAATCGAATAACTGAAAAAAAATACTGTGGCAATTGTTCGTAGTCAAGCAGTAAATTCCAGTATCTTTTCATTGCTACCTAGACAAAAGGGACTAACCAGAAATATCAATTAAATGTTTCTAATTTAATATACACTGCAGTTATGTTTTTGATACATTGACCAACATAAATTTATGTTTATTATGTAGGCTCTCATTACACACTGAGAATCCTTTTTTCTTTCCCCTTGGGGGGTGGGGGGGAAACAAATCCAATCGAGCACAGCTATATAATTTGAAATTTTCTGAAACTCCAAATGTTCTCTTAAATTTCATAAACTTTAGTGACATTCTCAGGCAATTTCCAGCACTGTGACTTGCCTAGGATTAAGAAACATTGTTACACTGCTAATTTATTATCTATCCCAGATGAGTTTCTAAATTATCCAAGCAGAATATTTATGAAACTCTAGAGAAAAGCAATTTTAAGAATGAAATAGATGAGCCTAAGAAACAAGATTAAAACAGATATGTAGACATCGCAGTTGCTTTTAAACACATGGTACTCAATAAATAAAAACTTCCACCCATAAATTCTGCCAATCTTTCAGAGACCCATGTCCATCCTAGACTTGTTTTCATTGAAAACTGGAAAGATTTAGCAAAGCGACTTGCTGAGATATTTTGAAAAAGCAGAAAAATGATGGCCAACACAGGAATGTTTTGTAAAAGTACAGACAATAACAAACCAACAGCTAGACTCTTCTCTGACTCATGGAAAAATATGTGAATTGAAATTATCCAAGTTTTAAAATAATGAATCACAATTTTGGATTCAGATGTTAGGAAAGTACATGTGTGCTTCTAAACAACAACAAAAATATAAGACAAAGATAAGGAAACAATCATTCTAGCTTCAGTTAATTCTATTTTAAAGGCAGTTTATGCATCATTTTTTTAATGAACCACGGGTTTTCACACTATGTGACCCTCCCTACAACATACTTTGTACTACAGAATTAGGAAACAATAAATAAAATCCACCTGCTAGATCCTATCTTAAGTCATATCATTATATGAAACAACAACCATATTTACAACATACTATATCCAGACCACTGTTCCTAGCATCGATTATATCTTCCTAATTGAGACAAACTCTATAGAAGTTACTATCATTATCAACATTAAAAAAATTCAGCAAAGGTAAATATGTTAAGTGGGGATTCAATTAGCTTCCAATTATACTATATAATTCCAAAAATTCTTAATCTAATACTCCATAGTAACTTCCATCTTCATTAATCTATTTTCAAATACTTGCTTGTCTATTAAGCCTTAAGAAAATGTAGGTTCTGGGGTTGTAGCAATAGCACAGCAGGTAGGGCATTTGACTTGCATGCAGCTGCTGAACTGAGTTGATCCCTGGCATCCCATATGGTCCCCTGAGCACCATAGGAGTAATTCCCGAGTACAGAGCCAGGAGTTATCCCTGAGCATTGCTGGGTGTGACCAAAAAAGCCAAAACAAAGTATTTTTTTTTCAAAATTTTGAAAATTTCAACTTTTTTTCCCAAAAACAGAAGTGTAGGTAATATGGGATGGAGTGGTGATGGTAATTTTTAATTACAAATTACTTGAGAAAACCCATCAAAACAGTATTTTATCCTTCTGTAGGAAAGTACAGGAAATAGTAGAGCACTTTTAAGTAATAAGAATTTCAGCCATTATATTAACAATTAAATCAGAACTCAAAACTTAGCTTTACTCTTTCTAAATTATAAAACTACTATTGTCCTTTAATGAAATATTTCTGTACTCTATATTATATATTGTCAGTTCAATTAAGGGAGCACTAAGATAGGAGAAAAGAAACAGTATAGGCTCAACTACACTGAAAACATGAGATCGAACTGCAGCTACCAAATTTTCAAATATGCCTGTCAAGGTGGCAGGCTGGCAAGGGCAAGGTGGTAATGGTAATAAGGGTAGGGGAAGAAGCGTAGATAATATGGGGGCAGGGTGGTGATGGTAGAGGGGTGGGAGGAGAAGTGTCAGTAATATGGGGCAGAGGGTGATGGTGGTGAGGTCGGGGAGAAGTGTAGGTAAAATGGAACGGGTGGTGATGGTAGTGGGGTGGGGGGAGAAATGTAGGTATGGGACAGGGTGATGATTGTGGGGGGAGAAGTGTAGGTTATATGGGGCAGGGTTGTGATGGCAGTGAGGGGGGGAGGTGTAGGTAATATGGGGCGGGGTGGTAGTGAGGTGATGGTAGTGAGGTGATGGTAGTGAGGTGATGGTAGTGAGGTGGGGGAGAAGTGTAGGTAATATGGAAACACTGATGAAGGAAAATTGGCACTAGTGGTGGGACTGGTACTAGAACATTATAATCTAAAATTAAGCTATCACTCATTTTGATTCTTTAGTTAAATTAAAATTGTTTCTAATGTAAAATAATTCCAGATACATCAGTGCTGGTTGTTTGGGAGTTTATCATCTAGTTCAGCTTCTATGGAAAATAGTATGGAGCATTCTCAAAAAGGTAAAAAATATGCCAGAGTGATAGTTGAAAACGTTGAGCATATGATTTGCATCCTAGAAGGTGTTGGCACTGTGTAATGTTTTTTACTTACAACACCATGAATTTTTTTTCTTTGCCTTTTGGGCCACACCCAGCTATGCTAAGGGGTTACTCCTTTCTGCACTCAGGAATTACTCCTGGCATTTCTCAGGAGACTCTATGGAATACAGGCATCAAACCCAGGTTGGCTTTGTGCAAGGCAAATACCACCTGCCATACTATCGCTCCACCCCTGACCACCATGAATCTTAATACACTATTGTTACCTAAACTATACTATAAATAAATAATGGTTAAGCCCATAAAAACACGTGCTAGTGAAGGTAAAAACTGAACCTTCATATAATCTTGATGAGAATACTAATTGATTGAGCCCCTATGGATAACAAACATTTAAAGAAGTTATTTATGATATGACCAAAAAGTCCACTCCGCAGTGTATATGCAAAGAACTCAAAATATTAGTATCAAAAATATATTTACATACAAAACATAAATACATACTTTGAGGAACTATTTATAATATACAAGATCTGTAAACATAAATGGCCAACAAATATTACTAGACAAAAGAAAATCCATTATATATACTAATTGATACCACATAAGAAAAACATAAAACGTATTTTGAGATAACTTGGGTGGACCTGGAGCTAGTAATGTTTTGTAAAATAAATTAAAAGAAGAAATACAAATGCTAATTGATCGCACTGTTTATCAAAACAAGAGAATATGGTGACAGATAACTTTCAACTAAAAATCTTAAAATCTTAAAATCTAACCAATAAACTAATGTTACCAAAATGATAGTGGAATGTGTTGAAATGGTGAAGGAAGTCCAATAAGCTGTGGTTTAGGAGTATAGGTAGCTTGGTTATGGATGTGATATTTAAACACTGTCCCCTTACAATATATAAACATGCAAATCCTATAAGTCATATTACACAACAGCAAACAATAATAAAACATGAAAAAAACTAATAAAAATTATATTAAACTCAAACTAGTCAAATTATTAATGTTGTCACATATCTTCCATTGTTCACTGATAGCTCGAGCGGACACCAGTAATGTCTCCATTCATTGGGAATGAGGGTCCATTATTGTTACTGTTTTTGGTATGTAAAATACACAACGGGTTGCTTGCCAGGCTCTGCCATGGCTCTGAGTTCATCCCAGGGGCCCAGTCTTTTATTTATGTCAGATCATCAACTATCCAGGGCCCACGAGGCAGAGCCCTGGGTGTTGACAAGCCTGTCTCTTGTCTGCCACCTGCCTATGCAGCCAGGCACAGCAGACACACCTGAAACACCTTGAGGAGCAGAATTAATGTTGGATTGTCAGGAACGCCGCCAGGGTCCCCGACAGTAGTCAGGACAGAAGTTCTCTTCTACGTCCGAGGACGCTGGGAGAACAGATGAAAACTCACGAGTCCGGTGCAGTTCCAAAAAAGGCTTTTAATAGTACAAAAGCTCTTCCACAGCAATCTAATATAATGAATAAACTCTACCTCTTGTCCGATCTTAAGACCATACAAAAGAGCCTAAACCTCCCACCAAAGAGAGAGGATCTCACCCGAGCTGAGTCCTACCCAGAAGAAGGAGCAAAAGGCCAAAGAGCAAAAAGCCAAAAGCCAAAAGCAAAAGGCCGAAGAGCCAAAAAGCCGAAAGCTAAAAAGGCCCAAAAAGGCAAAAAGTGAAGCGTGAAGGGGCCTCAAGTCAGCCCCCTTATATACACCGAAGTAATCCAACCGGAGGGTCATGTCAACAAAGATCTCTAAACAGAGTGTAGTGCCACACCCTATTGCAGGTATAAACAAAGGTTATGCCAAGGTCTAATCCTTTCTACCAAGATTATCTCTTATGTAAAACACTGGAGAGAAGGGGCTGGTATAAAGTAATACATCTTAACTTCATGAGCTTCATGTAATCTAGATGGTACCCACAAGGTCCTTCTTATTATTATCTGCACCAGGGTGATTCTGAGTATTTTGTTCTCGTGTACTGAAAGGGTCACACTCGCCTGCTTAGAGCAAACTAGTATGATCCTTCCTATAGTCTTCCTATAGTCTCAACGTAGCCAGGGTGGTAGTCTCCTGGTAAATTCCTAACTGTCCCACGCTGGGTGCAGTGGGTATAAAGAGGAGCTGTGCCCAATCTAGAAAACATAGAAGTCTTAGTAGATGTATAAGTCAGAAGTTATTCAGTCAAGGTGACTTCTGTAACTGCCACACCCTCTAGCAGTGTTTGCATAGAAGAGAGGTCTCATTAGAATGAGCCTTGGCTTAAATAGATTAAGCTGGGAGTGGGTAGAACAACAAAGCTTCTAGAATAGCTAAATCTGTCCTCCAACATTGTATGTTTTATAAATTTTGTAGTATGACAGAAACCCAAACATGAACATCTTTGTAATAGTATATCTCACGGTGGTATAATAAAATATTTAAAAAAAGTAGTGGAATTTGTTTCGGGGGCCACAAATCACTGAGTTCAGTGACTAAACCTGGCACTGTGTTCAAGAATCACTCGTGGGGCTCGGAGAACTAGACTCAGTGCCAGGGGTCAAACTCAGGACAGCCATGTTCAAATCAAGTTCCTTACCTGTTTTAGAATATTTTCAACCCCAAGCAATGGAATTTTTTTTAATAGCAGAAGGATATATTTGACTTTCTACTTTCTAGTGTAGTAGAACAGCTTAGTGGTATTGATTATCTGAAATGTCCATTGCAAAATTTGCCTAAAAAACATTTTGTAAAAATACAATAAATCTATTTGCTAAATATAAATTAGCTTTATTTACCGACAGCAATAGGAGTTTTACTAATGGGACTACCTTATATTCATAATGAGGTTAACTGACAGTACAAAATAATGAACAACACAAATTTCATCCAGGGAGATTCTGTTTGTATCTTGGCTGTGACAATGAACAATTGTGTAGTTCTCAGACAACAAATTACAGGCCCACTAAAAATCATGTGGCACTTTGGCAAGATGATTATTGCAAATCGAAAGCTATTCACTAAAATTTTTTGCTCCCTAAGTATCCCACAAATTAGAAGCTAGAATCTTACCCAGTATTTGGAGGATTTCAAGCAATTACTAGAGTATCAAGGAAGCATATGTATGTGCACACATATATGTTTTTGTTTTACATGTGCATTCATAGATACATACAAATTTAATTTCTTTATAATATATCAAATATATTTTGATAGTTATATTTTATATATAACTATATAAAATATATATAACTATATTAAAATAGTTATATATAGTTTTATTAAAATAGTTATATTAAATACTATATTAAATACTATATTATAGTTATATTAAATACTATATTAAAATAGTTATATATATTTTTATATAACTATATAATAAACAACAGTCTTTTTCAAGCCCAGCCCAGGTATGCTGATCCAGAGAATCACATATATGGGGCAGAGCTGCTACCAGCTCTCCCTGTGCCCACCTGATCACAAGGTGCCCAGGGAGCGAAGGTGGGTTCTAGCCCTGGCCCGGCATCCCAGCAGAACCTCACAAGAAGCCAGATGAACCTCCACACCATGAGGACCGCCATTTTCTGCATCCGACTCCCCACTCGTCAGAGCTCCACCCAGCAGAAGAGCTGTTCACAGCCCGGCTCATCTAGACCTGCCCTGCAGCAGTTTTTTCAAATCCAGCCCAGCAATGCTGATCCAGAGACTCACATACATGGGGCAGAGCTGCTACCGCTCTCCCTGCGCCCAACTGATGACTATGTGCCCAGGAGGGAAGGCAGGTTCTAGTCCTGGTCCACCACCCAGTAGAGCCTCACAAGAAGCCAGAGGACCCCCCCCACACCATGATGGCTGCCATTTTCCACATCCAGACTCCCAAATCATCAGAGATCCACCCAGCAGAAAAGCTGATCACAAGCCCGACTCGTCAGAGACCCACCCTGCAGCAGTCTTTTCAAGCCTAGCCCAGGTATGCTGATCCAGAGACTCACATATATTTATATGTATGTATGTATGTATGTATGTATGTATGTATGTATGTATGTATATATATATATATGTATGTATTTCTAGCCAAAAGTAATCAGTCTTCTGTGAGGTACCTCATTTGAGTCCCTTCCTATTTCTCTTTGATGCCCTAGGTCCTTATTCCATTCCATAGCTCTGATTTATATTCTTTTAAATTTATATATATGTATATATAAATACATATATTTGTATTATATAAATACATATATACTAATATATATTCATATATGTGTATAAATATATATACTGCCTCACTGTATTTATAATTCATATCATTTGTGTATTGTATGTATATATGTTGCTAACTTCTCCTAACTAATATGTATGAACTTTTATTATCTCATCGGGTACAGAAAAGCCCAAAGAAGTGGGGGGAAATTTCTTCCTCATCTATGATGTAATTTCTCTTTAATTCACATTTTCCCTATTATACAGAGTTAATAACATGTCTCATAGTATAATAGTAGGAACTCGATGTTTTTAAAATTTGTGTAAAAAATCTCTTAGAGACATAATAATAGGAACGATTATCTCTTAAAAGAAGATAAAAAATTGCACATGCATTTTGTAGGAATAGGCATAGGAGAAATTGCTTTGTTTTGCTTTGTTTTAGTTTAAAGAAGTTCTTAAAGGAATTACCTCATAAAAATGTCTAAGAACAATGTATTTAGCAAACAAGTGCCAAACAGAAGTAATTGGACAAAAAAAAAAAAGAAAATGACAGTGAAAAACTTAATTTATAAAGAGTAAAATATAAAAATTATCTAGGAAAGTTTTCTCTCCTTGAATTCTTTTATAAGAATCACCTAAGGGCCGGAGCGATAGTCCAGCGGGTAGGGCATTTGCCTTGCACATGGCCAGCCTGTGCCCACCGGTTCGATCCCTGGCATCCCATATGGTCCCCTGAGCACTGCAAGGAGTGATTCCTGAGTGCAGAGCCAGGAGTAACCCCTGAGCATTGTCGGGTATGAGCCAAAAAAGCAAAAAAAAAAAAAAAAAAAAAAAAAAAAAAGCACCTAGATTTGTTTCTTTTCCTTTCTACAGAAATAGAGCTCCCCTGGGTATTATATGAGTAAACAAGCTAGCAAGCTCCTCAAATCTGGCAGGAGACAAATAATTTCCTAGGCCTATGGGTAGTGCATAGTACAAAAGAAGTCCTGATAAAAATAATTTCCTTTCCTTAAAGTTTTATTTGGAAGCAACTGATGATTTTTGTTGTTGTTATTATTATTTGTGTTAATTTGCTTCTTCAGTTTTGATGAAATACCTAGAGATGCTCAGGCCATATCCCAAAACTGTTGCTCAGGTATTACTTGGGACCATATAGTGCTGGGGATCAAATGCAGGTCTCCTGCACGCAAAGCATGCTCTCAGGCACTGAGCTGCCTCTCCAGCCCCTGGAAGGACGCTTGTGTTAGATTTTAAATATCTAAGACGTGTTTCTTCTGAGGCAATTAAATCTTGAATTGAAATTTAATAAGGGATAATCCAAATCATAAAAAAGGTACAGGGAAGATGAAATTCCTGGTGGAATTGGTGTTGGAAAATTAAATGCCTAAAACAACTGTATTATGTATAGCTTTGTAAGCTATGATGTCTAAATTTTAGAATAATTTAAGTGTTTATAGACAAATATGATACAAAATTGAATTTGCAAAGTCATGGCCTATTTCAGCCTGAAGACTGCTAAGCATATCTATGAAATATTTAAAACATTTTCTTATAAGCACAGAAATTAGGAACAAGTCAATTTGCTATTATAAACCCTGCAATAGGGATAAAAGAGATTAAAAAACTGTCTCTCACCAGATGTTCCCTTCTACTTGAGAGTTTTACCCCCATAATTCTTGTGTAAGAACATTTCCCTCTGTTGTCTGGTAAAAATAAATGGCCCCCCAGACCTTCAGTTACTACCTAGTGCTGTCTCCTCCTGACAGCCACTGCTACCCAACGTCTATCTCACTTCTCAGTCCCTCTAACTTCTGTTCTGGAGGTTCACCTTTCAATTAAGAATGTGCCAGTGAACATCTACACAATGGAATACTATACAGCTGTCAGGAAAAATGAAGTCATGAAATTACCTACAAATGGATGGACATGGAGAGCATCATGCTTGGTCCAATCAGTCAGAAGGAAAAGGATAGTTATAGAATGACTGCATTCACATGTAGGATATAAATGTATACCAGTGCTCTCTCTGCCCCCTTGAGGTGTTGCAGGTGTGGGTGTGGCACCCAGCTGCATCGGCAGGTGGCAGGTAGGGAGACAGACTTGTCTACACCCAGGCTCTGCCCCTGCCCCAGGGCTCTGACCATCAACCCTAGATGGTTGATGGTCTGACATAGATAATGACTGGGACCCCAGGGATGAACCCAGAGCCACAGAAGAACCAGGCAAGCTACCCATAGTGTATTCGATATGCCAAAAACTATAATGAACCTCATTCCCAACAAATGGAGATGTTACTGGCACCCACTCGAAAGCAACTCCGATGAACAACGGGAAGACAAGAGACAAGTGACCAGTGTTCTAATTGTTGGAAGTGATAATGCCAGACTAGAACTGAGGATTGAATATAGGCAAAGGGATTTACATGATAACCGCTAAATGTAAGCATGTCAAGTCACAATGTGGAGGGGAGAGAGAGAGAGAGAGAGAGAGAGAGAGAGAGAGAAGAGGAAAAGTGCCTGCTATAAAGCCAGGCTGTGGGAGGAGGGATGGAATCTGGGGACATTGGTGGAGGGAAATGTGCACTTGGAGTGATGGGTGCTGCAACATTGTATGACTGAAACCTTATCATGAACAGCTTTGTAAATATCCCATGGCATTATAATACAATAATAATAATAATAATAAAAAAAACAATCATGAAAAAGAATGTACCAGTGATTGGAAGAAAAGAAAATCTAAGAATTTGTATCATTGTAGATGTCCTTCCAATAATTATATAATTGATGTTTTCCTCTTTGGGATGAGAAAGGGTGTGGGCCCACCCAAAAGAGCCCTGGAATGCTCCCTGCTGGCTCTGTACTTAGGGGAGCTCCCAAGCTCCTCAGGGCTTGGTCATGTGCAAGGTCATGTGCAACCTTATCCCCCTAATACGCCTCTCCAGCCACCTCTTTTCCACAGTTCTATGGGACAACATAAAATTTTTCAGTGACAGAATACATAACAAAAAAGACTGATCTGTTTTGCCAAATGTAGGTAACAAGCACATTCATTCCTATTTTGTGTATATTCTGAAATAGAATTTTTTTTAATAATCCAAAATTTTATTTCATGCATACACATTTTAAAATGTCATATTTTGGGCAGGAGCGAGAGTACAGAGGGTACAAGAGTCTTATAGTGAGCATGGAACCAGGTTCGATCTCTGGTATCTCTTATGATCCCCCTAGCACCACCAGGTGTGGTTTCTCAGTGCAGAGCCAAGAATAACCCCCAGAAACACTAGATATGGCCCAAAAATAAAAGAAAAAAAGAACTGCCTTCTTTTATTATTCTATATGCTTGTATTTAACTCTATAATTAAGAATTATTTCTTAAACATGTTTCCTGCTGTAAACCTAAAACATATATGACTTTTACTCTTCAATTACACATCAATAATATTGGAAAATTAATTTCCTATAACCTAAGATAGGTTAGCTCCTTTTTCATTCTCCTTTATTTTTATGTTACCATGTTATGTTTATGGAATGTATGATCACAAAGACATATTTGTAAATATCAGAACTGAAGTATATTCTGGCAGTAGTGGAGTCAGTCATATAAAAATGGTTTCATAATTCAGAACAAACACATATGCAAGCATGTATTAATCAAACTAATCATCCAAGCATCCTGCTATTTTCTTATGAGGGCAATTTCATAGAATGACATGTAGTTTTTTCACGCCCCTATTCTACTCTAGGAGTGAAGGCCATTATTGAATGGTTTCTGGGCTCCTGAAGTCAGTTGTGTCCTAAGGAATCCAAGCTCTGTATCCCAGGAGGGCAAACAGATTTTCACCATTCCCAACAAAAAATAATTCTTCTTCACTCTAATCAGCCATCCACATAGCACCAGATGAAGAAAAGTCGAGGCTGTAAATATCTATCATCACTGTTGGAGAAGCAACTGTAAATTAATTGTGCTTTCATAAAAGCCAAGTGTTGTCATCTTTCTCGGTAAAGCGGTATGTCATTAATCATCCCTCTGGCTGTGAAACTACACCATACACTGCCTTAGTCATAATAAATTTGCTATATATATAAACAAAAAAAAAATTACTTTAAAAAAAAGCAAACTGGACTCTACTGCTCAGACGAGCTCTACCCATGAACTAATCTGTTTAAAAACTCGGGTATGTGGGGTTTATGACTGAAATATCTGGGCTTTCACAGAGATGGGCTATCTCTGCCTATCTTCCTGTGCTTCCAAAAGGCCCAGCAGTCTCACCCATGAACAGTCTCAAGTGCCAAGCAATCTCGCCCACTAACTATAATCCAGAGACTAACATGTAAATCTTAAAGAACATCAATAAGTAGCAGAGATACTTTTGGTTCCCGTGCCAGGTAGAGTGTACTGGGGCACCCTGGAGGGGGATGGGTGTGTGCCCAGCTCACTCCAACAGAGCCCCAGCAGTTGAAAACCTCCACACTTTACAATCACTGCCATGTGCAAGGTTGGATTTTACTGCTCAGTCGAGCTCCTACCAGAGTAGCATATACCAAGTAGCACACCATATTTAATGGGATATAAGGTAGAAAGTGAGTAATAACAAAATATATACACACAATGTTTATCCTGTAACAACATATTAGTAATTTCTTATACAAGGGCTTAGCAGCTCCATGGTAAAACTGAATTCTTTACTAACTTTCTTCTAAGAAAATGTTTATCATATTTTGAAATTATAATATTCAATGTAAGATAAATTGTTGGGTCTGCTATAGGGGCAGGTTGTGGGGTGGTTGGAAAGATTGGAGATAATGGTGGTGGGAAGTTGCAGTGGTGGTGGGATTGGGGTTAAATATTGAATGTCTGTAACAAATTAACATGAACAACTATGTTAAAAACATGAGTAGAAGCCCATTAAGTTCAGTAAGTTCAACATTGAAACATAGTGAAATAGTGAAAGCAATAACACAGATGACCCAAATTGCATGTAACATCTCAGAAAAAAGGTCTTGACTTTAGCAACACTATTATGAGATATATGTTGTAATAAGTAATGTAAAGTAAATTAATCAGTGCCTTCTAAGGTAGCAGGCATGAAGAGTGGATGGGAAACTAGGGATTTTGGTGGAGCCAAAGCCACACTGGTGATGGGATTGGTGCTGGAATACTGAATACCTGAAACAACTGTTTTGTGAATAACTTTCTAAATCACAGTTTTTAAATAATGTTAAAACATTTTGAAAAAAGAAAGATAAAAATAAGAAAAAAGGAAAGAAAAGTAAAATGAAACAACAGACTAATATTTTATAAAAATGTTATTAATTAGTTGAAATTATTTCCAATTATTTGATGCTTAATTTTTATGAGTTTTTTTATCCAACTAATGGACTTTACTTGTCCTCTTGTTTCCACAAATACATGATCTCAGGGGGTAAACCTTCCCTGAAAATAAAGATCATGGTAATCAGCCAAATGTGTTTGCATGCATCCTGCCTCCATGTCCAGACTGTGTTCTCCCTGTTTTACCTTTGTAAATGGTACAAAGGTACCAATACAAATATATACATATTGTTTATATTTGTATTGTATCAATACAAATATATACATATTGTTTTTATTTATTGAAACATTATGTTGGGAAATAAATACATAAAAAGATGATGTAACTTTGCCAAGATTTCTGGATTTTCGGTTCTACCTAGATTACTATGTCATATATGAAAGTGGTTCCCACTCTAAATATAACCTCAGTGCATAGTTATATGGAGACTGTTACTGGTTATCCTGGTTAAAAAATAAAATCTTAATCTCCACAACAATGGGAACTATTAAAATGAATCGCAGTATTTTTATACTGTGATTCATTGAGGATCCACTTAAAACATATAAGACAACACAAACACAATAAAATCTAAAATTAACCATGATATACTATTGACTGATAGAACCAAAGTATAAAATAAAGATTCATCAATCGTCAACATTTACAGATACCAAATTATATATATATATATATATGTATATATATATATATATATATATATTTGCATTAATGTATGTCAAACTTTGGAGAACATAAATAAGAAGGGGATGAATGAAGAAAAATTTCTGTTTTATGCATCTGTGAATTATTTACACTTACATAATGTGCTTGTACTATTTTCCCAATGTAAAAGCAAGTGTGTTGCTAAGCTAAAAATATGTGGTGATGCCATTATATACCTAGTTCTACACCCACTCCTTTACTTTCTTTTTTCCTTTCTTTTCTCCATTATATTCAGCCTGAGAGACAATTACACAGGACATTTTATTTTCTCAACATTGTTGTGTATTTCCTTATGATTCCATATCAACCCAGAACAACTCTTTTCCTTAAATCAAGTCTTTCTAAAAGCAAAGTAAGACATGATTATACCTGGTACATACTTTTTATAATGTTTTACATCTAATAAAAGGAAATATACTGGCATCCAGGAAATTTACTGCATTCTGATTTAACATACTAGTTTTAAATATACAACTTTTTTAAGTTTCTTAAGTAAAATCAAATAACTACTGAATTTTTTAGACAGATATTTATATTAATTTATAAAAGATGGCTTTGTTAAGCACTGAGGATAGTTAGCAGGCATGAATAGTTTTTAGAATGAGATGGAGTACACAAAACATACAAAAGGTGCATTTAACTGTAAAAAAATGGAACAGTTGCTTACCATTGTGAGGGTGAACGGATGATTTTCTAATGCAGATACACTGGGACAATGTAGAATAATATACTACAAAGCAACAAACAATAGTTGATGAAAACAGAATTTCTTTTTTTTTTCCATTTTTTAAAATGTATTTATTTATTTATTTATTTATTTTTTAAGTATTTTGTTATACCACCGTGAGATATACAAATAAAAAAGATATACAATTAAAAAGTTCAGATTTGGGTTTTGGTCATACAGTGTTCTAGCACCCGTCCCTCCACCAGTGCCCATCTACCACCACCAACGTCCCCGGTTCCCTCCCCTTCCCCAACCCCTCCATGGCAGGTTCTTTATTTCTTTCCTTTCTCTCTCTTTCTCTTTTCCTTCCCTTCCAGACTATGGATTACAGAACATACATTAAGAGGTTGGCATGTGTATCCTTTTGCCTCTATTTAATGCTCAGTTCTAGGTTGGCATTAGTACCCTCACTGTTCCATTTTCTGAAAACAGAATTTCAAGCATTCCAATTATAGTTGTTTACAACCATATACAAATTTATAAGGTATTATGAAATGCCACTTATCAGTCAATGTGGACTCACCTGGCCAGGTCTTGCTTTAAAATTTTCTTTGATCATTTGGATTTCCATGACATTTGATGGATGATTTATGACCGAGAGGATGGTCACTGGCTTATTGCTCGGAGACACCTGTAAATTCTTTCAGCACAATATAGGCACAAAGGTCCAGAAATCCATATCCAAGTCTATTGGAGAATTTTGAAATGTGCTTTAAGAAATACTTGTACTTTGGGAAACATTATATTCTGTACTCTAGCTTACTGTGATATAGCGATAATATTTTATCTGTATTTTAAATTATAAAGCATAGAAAATTAAGTAAAAAATGTTGACTTAAAAGAATTTCAATAATATTACAGTATAAAATAAAAGAAGTGTGGAAGATAGTGCAGTAGGCAAGGCACACAGCTGGCTCGAGTTTGATCCCTGCCAGGCCCTGTGGCCCTCCAAGTACTACCAGAAGTGATCCCTGAGCACAGAATGAGGAATAAGCACTGAATAGTACAAGGTGAGGCCAAAATCCAAAGAGGCAAAGAGGAGGAGGAGGAGGAGGAGGAAAGAGGTTAACTGTGTGGTTTTTACAACTTATTTTCTACAGTACATAATAGGAACAGAAAAAATAGAATTTGGAAATGCGGCCATTTCACACATGTACTGACAGAACAGATTGCTCTATCTCAGACTAGCATCACATTCTGTTAGGAGAGGGAAACCTCTAAGGCCAAGCCTCTCCTACAATTTATACTATTTCACCCTCAGGTCTTGCAGGCTCTAACCTAAACTTATCTTGATGGTCACTTTTTAATACCTTATTTACATAAGGTATTCCAGAATCTCCATATTTCATGCAGACAAACAATACCTAGTATTCATATATGGTTGGATTTTATGGACAGTTGTCATTGTATAAAAGCTCTGAAAAGGAATGAACTTGCAGCTTTTAGGTCAGTTATCTAATTCTTTGAGCTTCAGGTTACAGTTAAGCAAAATGAGAATACAATGCACTGTCTAACATACAGCATTATGTGATGTCAGAAAAAATCTTAAAATTGTAGTCTAGTGAAAATTTGGGTACCAATGAAGAATTAATTTATAAAAATAATGCATGTATTCCAAAGTCATCTAAATTTTACTGCTCTGTGCAATTTCCCTTTTTCTTCATAAAACATATGTCAGTGTCATTATTATGTAATTCCATGATTTAAAAATAGATTAGGAATAATTCTTACAAGAGCAATTCCGTAGTTATTTAGAAATTTTCCAAAATTAAAGCTGTATATTTTGCTCCCACGCAGTAGTAGTTTACAGAATTTTATTTACATGATCGAGGTATTTTTTTGCATTTGAGTCACAATTGCCCCCTTCAAAATACTTAGAAAAATAATTGTTTCTGTGTGCATAATAACTGAAAAGGCATTGTGCATGTTTGCATACAGGGAAGCATCCGTTCTACCCTCAGTACTTCATGATCCCCTGAGCACCAATGAGAGAAATTATAAAGCAAAGCTAGGTGTATCACCAAATACTGCTATGGCCAAAATATTCCCAAATTTTGCTTCAAAGAGGTATTATGAATACATAAAGAAACTATGCATTGGTATATTTTAGCATAATGACCAACTAATATAATTAATGTTTCAATTTGCCTTATAATTTATTTATGGGATAATACATAATATTGGACATTCTATAATAACCACTATTAATATGTTATTTCACTACTTAGCCTATTGTGTCTCAATACATGAGGCAATCCTCTTTATTATCTCTTCAGCAAGAAGAGAGCTACTATATGTGGAAAGCAATTATCACTAGACAAGAACTTTCTACATTCTGTACCACTATAAGACATTTTCCTTGAATTGTCAACTATGATGGATCCATAGATAATAATAATAAAAACATCCTGAGTCACTCAATTCTTCATTAATTGATAACATACTCCCAAAATATGCTTAAAAGCAATATTGATCTATTGCTTGGGGAACATAGACTTTGCAGAAATTCTTAAAGAGAAAAAGAATCTGACCTGTGGAAAGTTAGCTTGAAATCTGGGTTCCTCCTTACAAATCTTCATGAATGTTTTCTGGGTAAGATCATCTGGTTTTGAAAATCCTTGAGGAAATGATTCATGGACATATTCTGAGAGATAATCCAGGGAGTGAGTATTTGGGTACCGGGTTCCATTAAGATTGATGCAGCCGGGTGGATGGGTATCTAAATTAGTCTGGTATTTCAGCAATCCTCTAAGATTAAATTAAGGATAAAAAGTTAAGTAGATGAAAGAGAAATTGAAATCAGTGACTCAGTTTTAAAAAATAACTTTTCAATTTTATATAACACCCAAACTTGGCTGCTTATTTAGAATCATAATCATACAATTTTCAACCAATTTCTTTATATAGGTCCAAACATAAAATACCTCCCAAAAACAAGTGTTACAATGTTACAAATGCATGGTAAAGAAGAACACACACAGTTACTGTCTTTGACTGTCTTTACCTCGAGTCTATTTAACAATCACATGTTTTTAATTCAATGTCAAGATGAGTGATACCACAGTATTTCATACAAATGGAAAAGTACAATAATTTTATTTGGCTAATACTAGATAAATAAATGCTTTATTTAGAGGTGACTACAAGAGGATGCCACCCGCACGGCAAGCCTGGCAAGCTGCTCGTGTTGTATTTGATATGCCAAATACCAGTAACATATATATTAGGTCATTACCATGACCTAATATAATGGTTTGAGGCTCTTTATGTTCCTGGAGCAAGCAGATGCCTTTGGGTTCTACTTGTATGAGACAGGACATATGGAGATATTACTGGTGCCCGCTCTAGCAAATAGATGATGAACGGGAAGATAGTGATAGTGATAGAATACTAGATAAACCATATTTGCTGATTAACTCAGAAATTCAAAACAATAAATAATGACAAGAACTACAAACATGTCATCCAAACGATGAGCACATACAATAAAGACACTAAACTAGTTCACTTGTGAATTTATTCCCCAAAAAGACTACATATAAGGTTAAGACAATGAATAAGCTAGGTGTGTTTGAAGTTCTAAAGTAACAAAACAGGGTTCTGGGTTTCACAATAACGAAGTGTTTAAGATATACCATATGAGAAAAGCATCATGTGGGAGGCTGTACAGAACATTTAAAAAAAATCACTGCTATAAAAGTAAATCTTAAAGTTTCAAAAGCTTGGACAATATTTCAAGTTCAATTTTATTTTGAAGATATTAAAATTAAAATTGCCAAAATTATGTTCTGGCTTGCTAATAGGGTACTTGAAAACTATCTTTTTATGTTACCCCAACCTGCCCCACAAAGGTGTTGCAGGTTTGGCTGTGGTGCCTGGCTGTGGTGCCTGGCTGTGGTGCCTGGCTGTGTTCGGCAGGTAGCAGACAGGAGACAGGCTTGTTTACACCTCCAGGGCTCTGCCCTGTGGGCCCTGGATGGTTGATGGTCTGACAAGAAAAATACTGGGATGAACCCAGAGCCACAGCAGAGCCTGGCAAGCTACCCATGGTGTATTCAATATGCCAAAAACAGTAACAATAATGGACCTCATTCCTAACAAATGTGAACATTACTGGCACCCGCTTGAGCAAATTGATGAGCAATGGGAAAACAAGTGCCAAACGACAAGTTACCCCAATTAATCTTGTTATTTCAAAATTATATTTTGCCTTTTCCTCCCTGAACCTGCTCTAGGACATCTCCCTCATAGGCCACCACCATACTGCTCTTCACCTTGCAAACAGTCTTAGGGGAGGAACATGAGCTAAAGTCTCCTCCAGTTTCAATCAGGTATGTTGAGCAAGCGGTTCCAGTGGCCAATGACCCCCAGAAGTTCAGATACCCCCCTACTCTACTCATCGAAGGGTTGGTGGAAACTGCACATTCTTAGTGTCCCAATAGATGGCAGTAATAAACATGGTATATAAACCTGCAAACCAGACCTACACCTGCCTATCTCATTGAAATATACTAGGGTAATGGAAATCATCAGAATAACATATAATCAGTAGCCCCTCAGTGTAAAAAAATGAGTAATTAGATAAATAGGAATCTGAATTTCAGCTATCTGTAGCAATCTACAATAAGGGTAAAGAGAATGGGAAAACAAAGGAAATTGACTTCAAAGGCAGACAGGTACAGAAAGCCAGGTAAGTCCTCAATCTCAGCAAAATTCCCTAGTCTTGTTGAGGAAGATCTCATCAGTGCTACATGCAATAGAATGAAAATCACACAACCAGTAAAGAGAAATTCTGAGACTCAAAAAATAATGATTCAAAATATGAAAAACTTCAGATAAATTGAACTGAAAGAGTTTAAGAGTAAAACAGCTATTTTTCGGTGAAAAAAAGTGCTTTAATGTATAGCACATTATTAGCAAATATTCATTAAACAAATCAGTAAATTACTATAAGTATATAAATAATTTTCCCTTGGTTGTTGTTGAAATACATAATTGGGGGTCATCTGGTGTTTGTAGAGAAGTAAAGTTGAACTCCTCATGGTCTATCTTTAAAAAAAATCAACATATTTAGAGAAAATAGTATTTACTAAAATACATTATAAAGTGCATTCAACTTTGTGACAAAGTGACATTAAAACATTCTTCAACATTAATCTTCCCAGCTGCTACACCCACTTGAGGAAGTGTCAATACTCTGACCAGGAATCAATTCAAAAACAGCTACCCAGACATAAACAGTTAACCAGTCTTCCTAGCAACAGCACCAACAGATATAATATATTCCTAAAATAGAGATGCCTCAGGAATCTTTAAGAATCATCAAGATTCCCACAAAACCAAAATTTTAGTTGGTTCCCATGGAAACTGAAGACCCCTCTCTATACAGTTCAGAAAGGTTCTTGCCTCTGTGCTCTAATCTGGCTTGAATTCTATCCTTTGCACCATGTGGCTCCCAAAAGGACCACTGGATGTTTATCATTAGGCCTAAGCACCAAGCAATCAGACCTGCACTGCCCAACACTGTCCAGCAAGGCCATTAGACCAAAGCACTGTTGGATAAGCCCCTTAATAGAAAATAATTTTTTGAAAATATGTGGACAATCTATTCCCTAAATGAAGAGGTTGCAGGGAGGTTCGAGGAGAAACCATAGCAATGATAACACTGGAAGAATACATTTTTCACCATGTTATTTTGCTCTACTATAGTTCTTTCATTGTTGTGTGCTGGGTGATTGTACAGCAGGTAAGGCCTTGCACACACACTGCCAAACTGCATTCTATCCATGGAACCCCATAATGTTCCCTATGCACAACCAGGAGTAATTCCTGAATGCAGACTCAAGAGTAAACCCTGAGTATTATTGGCTGTGCCCAAAAAAAAAGAAAACAAAATAAACAAAAATACCAATCATTTCATGGTAAAAAAGAATTATGCAAAAAATAGCTTCTGAATAAATTAAAAAAATCTCCTATTGAAGAAACTCATAACACTAATCTGTTAACTCTCTGTTTTCTGTCAAATATAAATTTTTTAAACCAAGAGAACCAAATGATATACTTATTTGTGGTACATTAAGTCACCCAGACAACATAAGCCCAGTATAATCCATCATAAAGAAATATACATAGAAATATATTGATTTCTGCTAACAGAATAAACCATTTTAGTCAATATACTTTTAATTTTTAATGAATCACTGTGAATTAAAGTTATTCATAATTGAATTTCAGGCATAAAATTTCAACACCAATTTCTCCACCAGTCTCACCATTATTTTGAGTCCACATACTTGATTTCAAATAATCGTCAAGTTAATCAAGGTGTATTCTTTATTAAAAAACAACATATATTCTTTTATTCCTTTGTGACTCTTTCATAGTTCTGACACAAGTTTTCCTTCGTCACTTTATGTGCATCTCTGATTTTTCTCTGTCACTCGACCTTTTAAACCTAATAACTAACTGGTAGTTCATTTTCTAAAAATTCTGCATTTGTTGACATAAGAACTTCTTATAAACATAAACACTAAAACATCTAATTGACTTTCTCCCTTCTTTATCTCTGAGGACATTAGGATAAAACTAAGAAGAATTTTTAAAAATGACAACACTGAGCTAACAAAGAGAGAATAACATGTAGGTCTGTAGCCTCACACCACAGATGGTCCCTGAGCACAACCAAGAGTGATCCATGAATTTAGAGCCAGGAGCAAGCCCTGACCACTGCCAAGTGTGACCCCCCAATATTAAAAACTTCTTTTAAAAAACTATAAATAATTAAAATGATAAATTAAAAGTATAAATAAAAATATAGCACTGGATGAGAAATAGCTGCTGGTCTATTGTAAGTACTTTATTTTTGTTTCATTAAAATATGCTAAAATTAGAACTATTTCTTCCATTCTTGAAACTACTCACAGTCATTAGCTATTTCCTACAAAATATCAAAATGTTTCTTTAATTACTCTTTATATATATCTTTCTTTTTTAAAACATATAAGCGATTTTAATTATGTAACATATTTTAACTTACCCTGAAACATGCAATATCAGCAGCATGTAGAAGACAAAGAAGAGATTATGAGTATACCAGAAGATGTTATAGTTAGAAACTCTGAAAAACAAATAACAATTTCAATGCCACTTTACTTTTCTTCTCACTAAAATGACTGTATATCATTTCAAACATGTGAGTTCACCCAAGATTTATCTATTACATCAAAATACTAACATTCTATGCAGAGAGATATGTCAATAAATGCAACTAGCCCATTATCATTTTTAAAGGTTATTTGTATTTCACATAAAGGTATGAGAGCCAGAGAGCACAGTGGGTAGTGCGCTTGCCTTGCATGCAGCTGACCTCAACTGACTCCTGATACACAAGGATACACACCACCAGGGGTGTATCCTTGAGTGCAGAGCCAGGAGTAAGTCTGTCTTGAGCACCACCAGGGTGAGACCCTAAAATAAAAATATTAAATAACGGTGTATGCAAAGAATTAAATACAGTGGTAAACTATGATGTAAAGCTAAAAAGGCAAAGCAACTGCAGCATTGCTATTCATACAAAAATCTTTGAAAATCCAAATGATTTCTAAAACAATGCTCCTATCTCAATGTGTGTTCTGAGAGGGGCTCATATATAAGGATAGCAAATAAATACAAGTCTAAGTCTCCTATCATCTCATTGGACAAGTATGAATGATATAAGAATGACATCATAGTGCTATCATGCTAGGGTAGGAGAAAGTCTGAGGAAAAGACAAGAAAAGCATAACTATAAAGGATGTCTGAGGCAAGTTTCATCCTCTCACACAACACAAGAACATTTTTTTTTTTTAATGTTTTATTATATCAGCATGAGATATACAGTAACAAAAGTGTTCATATTTGAGTTTTTAATCAAACAGTTTTCCAGCACCCATCCTTCCACCATTGCCCGTTTCCCACCACCAATGTCCACTGATTCCCCCTCTCAAAATCTATGGCAGGCAATTTTTACCACTCTCTCTCTCTCTCTCTCTCTCTCTCTCTCTCTCTCTCTCTCTCTCTCTCTCTCTCTCTCTCTCTCTCTCTCTCTCTCTCTCTCTCTCTCCAATTTGCTCAAGCGGGCACCTATTAAATTAAATATATAATTTAGCGGGCACCTATTAAATTAGATATATAATTTAATATATGATTAAATTATATATTTAATATTTAAATTATATATTTAATTCTTTGCATACACCTATAGGTGGCCACTCGAGCAAATTGATGAACAGCGGGAAGACAAGTGATATAAGTAAAAAAAAAAATATATATATATATATATATACATACACATATATGTGTGTGTATATTTATATGTATCTCTCTCTCTTTCTCTCTTCTCTTACACATTGTGGATTGCAATACGTTATTTAGAGGTTATCATGTATATTCATGGCCAGGTTCATGTTGACAAGGACACTGAAGACACAGACACCTCTTTCGTTGCATGTTCCTAGGAAGAATTCTTCTCCAGTGTCAAAAAGGCGTGATGCGATTGGCGCCTCCTCATCTCAGTCAGAGCAATGATGTCCTACATGATCTTTTCCGCTTGAACCGTCAGGTCCTCGATATATGCTTCCCATGATAGCGTACTTGCATTGAAAGTAGCAGTCATTTTACTCCTTCTCCGTTTTGGCAGCCTAGATTGGCCTTGAAATTTTATCAGGCACTCCTTGTTCGTCCTTAGTGCTGCTGTATTAAGAGCTCTTTCAGGGTTGGGAAGATAAAATTTTTATTACTGGTTTTGGCATATCGAATACATATCAGACAGCTTGCCAGGCTCTGCCTTGAGGGACAGTATATTCTCAGTAGCTTGCAAGGCTCTCTGAGAGGGGTGTGAAGATAAATTGTGTGCCACTGCATGGCCGTGCACAACAGGGAGAACTGGTATTTGCTCTGTCTGGTGTATCTGTGTCTCAATATTCATGAACCTGACGGTGAACATTGATTCATTTGAATGCCTAACAAACCAGCTCAAACTATTACACTTGAAGAGATATGGTCCACTACCAGCAATTTCTATCTTCATTGTCTATGCACCAACAACAACATACAAGGAAGATGAAATTGAGAAATTCTACATGGAACTGGAGCGGTTCTATAAAAAGATCACACCTTCTACAAGATCATAGTCGGTGATTTTAATGCCAAGATAAGACCGAGAAGATCGGCTGAAGAACTCCACATCGGAACCCATGGCCTAGAATGGAACAAACAGGGTGAGAGACTATTCTGAGTTCATCATGTCCACCAAGACCATTCATGGTGGACATGAATGATCTTGTTCCAGAAGGCTGAAGCGAATGAAACATTGAACATGGGAATCTCCTGGTGGACAGTTCCACAATGAAGTTGACCACAACATCTTCAATCGAAGGTTTTGCCTAACTGATGTTGCTGTCGTTCAAAATTCCAAACAGGATCGGACCACCGTCTCCTTCGTGCAAAAATTCTACTTCATGCAACAGACAGAAAAGGCTTCAAAGTTTAAGATGAGAACTCCCAGAATGACCACCAACTGGGAACTCTTCGGCACCATTGCAGCAACGTGGGAAGATACCATCATTGATGACATCGATGAAGAATACAACCGACTGGTTCAGCACCTCCAGGATTGTGTGAAGAATGCCGAGAGAAAGACACAAAAAGACACCTGTCTTCAAAAACTCTCCAGCTCATTCGTCAACGTGGCAAGGCTCAAGCCTCAGGTGACCTAATGCTAATGTCCAAGCTCACAAAGCAGTGCAGAGAAGCAATAAAGGAACACCTCAAAGACAGAAGAGCAGAAATACTGGAAGATGCAGCAGAAGCCGGGAAAAGCATTTGCAACGCCCACCTGTCCTTCATTAACTATAAGACCAAGATGACTGCCCAGTGATGTCCAAATGGATCTATCACATCTTCCAGAAAGGAAATGGAGATTATCCATGACTTCTACTCAGATATCTTTGATAGCCACATCCACCTGCGCCGCATACCAAATTCCAGGATGGATATGTCATTCCCAACATTCTCCTTTCTGAAATCTGACATGCCATTCCGTTGGTAAAGAAGGGAACAGCACCAGGCCCAGACAGCCAGACCCGAACACCTGCCATCAGTACTCATCAATACACTGGCTCAGTTCTTCACACGCTACCTGTCTGAAAGCAAGGTCCCTCCCAATGGAAATCCAGCAAGATAGTTCTACTGTTCAAGAAGGAAGACATTCACGACATTGGCATCTATCACCCCATCTGCCTGTTGTCCGTCATCTACAAGCTGTTCACTCGAGTCATCCTAAACAGGATTGACAGAACATTAGATGAAGTACAACCATGCAAGTAAGTTGGCTTCCGAAAAGGATTCAGCACAATCGACCATATACACATGGTAACCAAGCTCACTGAGGTTTGTAGGGAGTTCATGATACCACTTTGTCTCATGTCCATTGATTTAAAGAAAGCCTTTGCTTCTGTAAAGAACCGAAGCAGTCATCGAAGTCCTAGCCGAACAGAGTGTTCAAACACACAATACATCAAGTTCTTTCGTGAGCTGTATTACGATTCACCACCAGGATCTCGCCATTCTACAAGAAAGTGTTCATTGATGTCAAAAGAGATTCTGCAGGGTGATACCATTTCATCAAAACTCTTCATCGCGACCCTTGAGAACATCATGTGACAATTAGAATGGGAAGGAATGGGAGTGAAGATAGACGGTTGATGACTACACCACCTCCGCTTCACTGATGACATTGTTCTAATAACACCAAACATTAGCCAAGCAGCACAAATGCCTGGCTGACATTGATGGAGAATGTGTAAAGATAGGTCTACAGCTGAATCTCAGCAAAACTATGATCATGAAAAATGAACTAGTTCCAGAGGCCCCATTCACTCTCAATGAAACAAACATCTCTGAATGCAGCAGTTATGTGTACCTAGGACAAGAAATCAACATCATGAATGACCTAAAACCTAAGCTGTGCAGGATGAAGAGAGCGGCATGGGAATGCCTTCAAAATCATGGAAGACATAGCTAAAAGGACAAAGAAACTCTGGCTCCAGTCACATCTCTTCCACTCCACCACTCTCCCTACATTAACATACGCCTCAGAGACCTGGGCCTTACGAAAGTAGGATGAGAACACTATTCGGGTCTCCC
The DNA here is from genome assembly GCA_021461705.1 of Cryptotis parvus. Classification (NCBI taxonomy): domain Eukaryota; kingdom Metazoa; phylum Chordata; class Mammalia; order Eulipotyphla; family Soricidae; genus Cryptotis; species Cryptotis parvus. The sequence continues at coordinate 20,645 of JAJIBD010034511.1, read as the reverse complement.
ATAGAGGAATCGAAAGAGCTATGCTTGGAATATCAGCGTCAGTCAAGTAAGAGAAGGAATCCAGAGCTCCAATCTCCATTGCTGTTCCAGAATCAGGGACCTATCTCATTTGCCAAGGCATCGAAAATCAGATGGGCTGGACATGTAATGCAATTTGGAGACGACCACTGTACTAGAGCCATTAGGGACTGGATCCCACAGGACATCAAAAGATCACGTAGTCGCCCACCTACAAGATGGTCAGACTTTTTCATCAAGACCCTGAACGAACGGTTTGAGGCGCTTTGTATTCCTGAAGCAAGCAGATGCCATTGGGCTACACTGGCACGTGATAGGGTCAAATGGAAATGTTACTGGTGCCCTTTCGAGGAAATGGATGAACAACGGGATGTCTAGTGATCTAGGATTTAGTGATCATGTATATCCTTTTGCCAACTTTCAATGCTCAGTTTTATGCAGGTGTTATTATTAACCATAATTATTAGTACACTGTTCCTTTCTCTTTTATTACCTAACCTCTGACTCCCACACATTTGCAGTACGTTCTACATACTGATAAGTCCTCCATATCCATGTTTTGTCTGGTCTTGGATATTGGTATCATTCTATTTTTTTATATTCCATAAATAAATGCAGACATTCTATATCTTTTTCCCTCTGGCTAATTTCACTCAGCATGACCCTCTCCATGTCCATCCATTTATAGGCAAATTTTATAACTTCATTTTCCTAACAGCTGCATAGTATGCCATTGTGTAGGTATACCAAAGTTTCTTTATCCAGTCATCTGTTCTCAGGCACTCTGGTTGTTTCCAGATTCTGGTTATTGTGAAAACCCCTGCTATGAAAATGAAAGTGCAGAAGGTGTTTCCACTGTGTGTTTTTGGATTCCCAGGGTATATTCCCAGAAGTGGTATTGCTGGGTCAAACAGGGAACTCAATTTCTAGTCTTTGGGGAATGTCCATATTGTTTTCCAAAAAGGCCGTAACAGTCGACATTCCCACCAACACTGGATGAGAGTCCCTTTATCCTGCATCCATACCAAAACTGGTTGTTCATGCTCTTTTGGAGATGTTCCAGTCTCTGTAGGATGAGATTATTTGCATCTCTCTGATTATTAATGATGTTGAGCATTTTTTCATATGTCTTTTGGCCATTCAAATTTCTTTCTTGTCGAAATTTCTGTTCATTTATTTTCCCATTTTTGATGGGGTTTCCTGTTTTCTTCTTCCAAAGGTCTACCAGTGCCTCATACCAGTGGATATTAACCCCTTATCAGATGGGTATTTGAATATTCTTTCCCATTCTGTGGACTGCCTTTGTATCTTGGTCATTATTTCTTTTAAGGTGCAGAAGCTTTTTAGCTTCATGTAATCCCATATGTTTATCTTTGCTTCTAGTTGCTTTGCTAGTGGTGTTTCAACTTGGAAGATGCCTTTAGTTTCAATGTCGTAGAGGGTTCTTCCTATATTTTTTCTTTTTTAATTTAATATGTTTTATTATACCACTGTGAGATATACATTTACAAAAATGTTCATATTTGGGTTATGTCTAACAGTGTTCCAGCACCCCTCCTTCCACCCGTGCCCATTTCCCACCACCAACATACCCGATTCCCTCCCCCTCCCCTAGCCTGCCTCTAAGACCAGTTTATTATCTCTTTCTCTTTCTCTCTCTCTTCCTTCTCTTAAACATTGTGGATTGCAATACATTTTAGAGGTCATCATGTGTATCTTACTGCCTGTATTTAATGCTCAGTTTTAGGTTGGTATTAGCATTTCCGACAATTATTAGCACTCTGTTCCCTTCTCTGTCTTACCTAACCTCTGACTCCACATATTTGTGTAATTTTCACCTTTGATAAGACCTCCTGATCCATGTTTTGCCTGACCTTGGATATTGGTATCATAATAGGTGTATGTATCTATGTCAGGCAAATAAATGCATTCATTCTATATCTGTCTTTTTCCTTCTGGCTAATTTCACTCCAACATGATCCTCTCCATGCCCATCCATTCATAGGCAAATTTCAGACTACTTCCGCACACCTGTTCCTGACACTTCGCATCCCTTCTATCAGGTGCATTGGCACCACTTGGAGACACCCAGTCCCAGGGGTATAGGGTCAGAACTTGCACCAAAGGGGCCGAGGCGCACTTAGCGTCGGACCTACCACCGGACTACTTCTACCCAGCTCACCCCAATGCTTCTTGCTTCTTCTCATCCCTTCTATCAGGTGCGTTGGCGCCCTGGACACCATGTAGAAACACTCAGGAACCACCCACTGACATCCCAAAACTCAAAACTGTGCGGATGTGCTAACTACTGAACACTTATCTTACCTGAGATACCAGAGAGCATCTGTCCTACATTCCTTGCCAACCATCCCAAATTGCAAACAACCCAGGCACCTACTAACTATACAGTCTAAGCACCAATAACATACCTTTTCAACCTACAATAGTCATTATGGTAAAGCAGCGCAGAATTCTATCAAGCTCAGTGAGTGAAGTCACTAATCCAGAAGAGCCAAGCAAAAACGATGAGGATTTTCGGAAGAAGAACTGTTAAGGATGCATAAGGAACTCAAAGAAGCAATGGAATGCAAAGTCAATAAAATACAAGAGGACAAGAGAGCAGAAATGAGTAAATTGCAGACCAAAATACAAGCAGAAATAACAGATATAAAAAAATGCAGTAAATGGAATGAAAAACACACTGGAAGGCCTCCAAAGCAGAGTAACAACTGCTGAAGAAAGAATTAGTGATCTTTCTAGTTCTAAGACAAAGCCCAAACATCCTCTATACAATAGCAGAAGATGGATAAAAAGACTCACAATCAATGAACAGACTACTAGAGAAAATCGCGATGAAGCCAAAAAGGAATAACATCCGGGTCATTGGGGTCCCAGAAGGGGCAAGGAGAAAACCCTGATGAAGAAGAAGCTGTCAAAGTCATCATCGCTGAGAAGTTCCCCGAACTGAAGAAATCATGCTCCCAGATACAGGAGGCCCATAGGATACTAGCGAAAAAGAAACCCCAATAAGAATACTCCAAGACACATCCTTATTAAAATGACAAAAACAATAGACAGAGATAGAATACTGAAAGCAGCAAGATCAAAGAAGGAAATCACATACAAAGGAGCATCCCTGAGTTTACAACAGACTTCTCAGATGAAACACCCCAAGCCCGAAAACAATGGTGGGATATTGTGAAAAGGCTCAATGAACTGCAGGCCTCACCAAGAATTCTTTACCAGCTAGACTTACTTTTCAGATGCGAAGGAAAGATACACAACTTCATGGATAACAACAACTCGGGAAATTCATAGACTCAAAACCAACTCTAAAAGAAGGATTGAAGGTTCTACTGCAAAATAAGACAGAACCCAAAAAGCACAAGAAGGTTAAACAGAAGGATGGCACAAAATCCGATGACAATAATCTCTCTCAATTCTAACGGTCTAAATACCGATTAAGAGACACAGTGGCAAAAATGGATTAAAAAAAACTGAATCCAACATCCTGCTGCCTACAAGAAACACATCTGAATGATCAGAGCAAACAAGACTCAAAGTCAAAGGCTGGAAGACCATTCTCCACGCAAACAACTCCTCCAAAAGGTGGGTGTGGCCATATTTGTATCTGACAATATATACTTCAGGCTGAAAAAAGGTTAAAGGGACAATGAAGGCCATTTCATAATAATTAAGGGTATGTATACCAGGAAGAAATCACACTACTAAACATATATGCACCCAACGAGGGGCCAGCAAAATACTTAAAATAACTATTAATAGACCTCAAAGAAAGACATTAACAGTAACACAATAATAGTTGGAGACTTCAACACTGCTTTATTGACTATGGATAGATTGACAGGACTGAAACTCACCAAGGAAATACTGGACCTGATGGAAGAAATGGAAGAAAGAGAGCTGGTTAATATATATGGGCTTTTAGTCCCCAAAAAAAGCTGAATACACATTTTTCTCTAGTGCACATTTATAGGCAAATTTCATAACTTAATTTCTTAGACATACTTTTTATGGATTCAGGTCTGATATTGTATATGGTGTTAATCCATTTTTATCTGACTTTTTGTATATGGTATTAGACAGAGGTCCAAATTCTTTTTTACATGTAGCTGCTCAGTTTTCCCAGCACTTGTTGAAGAGGCTTTCCCTTGCTCCATTTTGTACTTTTTTGCTCCTTTATCGAAGATTAAATGATCATGTATTTGAATATGGATGTCAGGATACTTCCATAGGCCCACAGTTCTTTTTTATTCCAATACCACAGTGTTTTAATTACTACTGCTTTGTAGTAAAGTCTGGAGTTTGGAAAGGTGATGCCTCCCTTCTTCTTTGTCCCATGGATTGCTTTAAGTATCCATGGGGGTTTATTACTCCATACAAATTTCAGGAGTGTTTGTTTAATTTCTTTTGAAGAATTTCATGGGTATCCTTATAGGGATTGCAATGAATCTGCATAAAAGCTCTGGGAATTACTATTTTGACAATGTTGATTCTTCCAATCCATGAGCAGGGAATGTTTTTTCTATTTCCTTGTGTCCTCTTTTTATTTGACTCAGTGTTTTGTAGTTTTCTTTGTACAGTGCTTTACACTCTTTGTTAAGCTGATTCTTAGGTATTTAATTTTCTGTGGCACAATTGTGAGATGGGATAATTTTCTTAATAACCATTTCTTCTCTTTCATAATTTGTATATAGGAAAGCCACTGACTTTGGGTATTGATTTTGTACCCTGCCACTCTACTATAGGTATCTATTGTTTCTAGGAGCTTTTTGATAGAGAACTTAGTGTTCTCTAGGTATAATATCATGTCATCTGCAAATAGTGATAAGCTTGACTTCTTCCTTACCTATTTGGATGCCCCTTAATGTCCTTTTCTTCTCTGATTTCTATGGCAAGTACTTCCAGCACTACATTGAATAGAAGTGGTGAGAGTGGGCACCCTTGTCTTGTCCCTGATGTTAGGGAAGGCTTTCAGTTTTTCCCCATTGGCACTGATACTCGCTGTGGGTTTTTGGTAGATAGCTTTGACTATAATGAGGAAGGGTCCTTCATTTTCCCCATTTTATGGAGGGCTTTAAACATGAGCAGGTGTTGGATCTTGACAAAAGCTTTCTGTGCATCTACTGATAGTATTTAATATATCTATTGATATGATAATATGATTTTTAGTTTTCTCTTATTGATATGATGTATTATGTTGATTGACTTGTGAATGATGAACCAATCTTGCATTCCTGGGATGAATCCTACTACGTCATGATGTATAATCTTTTTGATGAGTCTTTGGATTTTTTTTGCTAGTATTTTGTTGAAGATATTTTCATCTGTGTTCATCAAGGAGATTGGTCTGTAGTTGTTTTGTGTGTGTGTGTGTGTGTGTGTTGGTTCTGCCTGCTTTGGCTCACTTGTCACTTTTCTTACCATTGTTCATCGATTTGCTCAAGTGGGTGCCAATAACGTCTCCATTTGTTGGGAATGAGGTCCATTATTGTTACTGTTTGGGGCATACTGAATACATCAAGGGTAACTTGTCAGGCACTGCCATGGTTCTAGGGTTCATCCCAGGGGGCCAGTCTTTTTCTGTGTCAGACCATCAACCATTCAGGGCCCATGGGGCAGAGCCCTAGGTGTAGACAAGCCTATCTCCTGACTGCCACCTGCACACACAGTTGGGCAATGCAGCCACACCTGCAACACCTGGAGGGGGCAGGAGTACTTTGGGTATCAGGGTGATATTTGCCTCCGTAGAAGATATTTGGGCATATTTATACCACTTCTATATTCACTTGCTGTAGGGCCCTTGAGTTATTACCCTACCTGAGCTATATATAGTATAGTAAACTATCAATACTATGATAGATACTATTGATAGTATGTTCACTGCAGTGCTTATTTACAATAGCTCAGTTATGGGAAACAGCCTATGTGACAAAGACCCGACATGACAAAGGAACCATGGTATATATACACAATTAAATACTATCACACTTTACTAAAAAGATGAAATGATGAAAGTCCCTGCTACTTGGCTGATGCTTGGGGACCAGGAGGCATATCTGAATAAACTGAACATATGCAGAAAATCGGGGTTGATTTCTGACACTGAAGAGAGCAACAGCCAACACAGAGCAGGGAGTAGCCACAGAGCACAACCTGGGTGTGGCCCAAACAATTGAAAGGAAATTTTAAAACATTATCATTTTACTTCACAAGTCTAGGGTGAATATTTATGTCTTAGAACCTTGGAACTAGAATGTAGTTAACTATAAAGTTATATATTTCTGATATTCTCTGCAGAACCTTTTAGAACCCTGATTTAAGGAATAGCCAATTTGAATTTGTGTCGCTTTTTCTTTATTCAGTTTCTGCTATCATAAGCAAGCTCATTAATGACAAAAGATTTTTTTTGCACATATCTAATTATATTTAAATCTAAATTCCTACGTTAAGTGCATACAATTTTAGTGTTTGGCAGCACTAGTCATTTTCCTGATAATATACTTAAAAATTAAGAACACAAGCAAGTGTCAGTGAAACAAATAGGGTGAGAACCTACTTCAAATGTGTGGGATTCAGAGGTCAGCAATACAGAGAAAGGAACAGTGTACTGATAATTATTGTAAATGGAAATACCAGTGTAGAACTGAGCATTGAAAGTAGGCAAAGGAATATACATGATAACCTCTAACTGTATGTATTGCAAAAAAGAGAGAGAGAGAGAGAGAGAGAAAAAAAAAAAAAAAAATTGTCTCAAAAAACAGGTTGGGGGAGGGGGAAATCATGGGACATTGCTGTAGAGAAATGGGCACTGGTGGAGGGATGGGTGCTGGAACACTGTATGACTGAAACACAAATATGAACACTTTTGTAACTGTATATCTCATGGTGGTATAATACAAAATTTTTAAAAATAATGATAAAAAAAAAAATATTAAAAACCCAAGCAAGGGACTAGAATGAAAGTCCAGCAGGAGGGCATTTGCCTCGCATGTGGTCAACCTGGGTTCGATCCTTGGCATTCCATATGGTCCCCCCCACGCAGCACCAGGAGTAATTCCTGAGCGCAGAGCCAGGAGCAACTCCTGAGCATCGCTGGGTGTGACCCAAAAAAGCAAGAGATAGACAGACAGACAGACAGACAGACAGACAGGCAGACAGACAGACAGACAGACAGACAGACAGACAGACAGACAGACAGACAGACAGACAGACAGACAGACAGATAGATAGATAGATAGATAGATAGATAGATAGGTAGAAAAAGCAAATAATAGGAGAAATTTCCCCAAATCTGACTTGATACACATTTTTCTATTGTAAAATTGGGTAGTAATTCACTTGTCTCTACTCACTTTTCATTATACTTTGACTAATCTGTCGACAGTAAGCATCCATTCTATCATTCACTTTTTCGTAATTTTTCTTTGCAAACTATTCAATGTTAAAAATGCTCTAATACCACAAAACTATAATTTGTCCAAATACATTAACTTTTTAATATGTATAAGGCTAATTGGCATAACGAAATTTTAATAACTTTCAGTTGCTTTTTCTTTCTGTTGAGGAAAGAGAAAAGGAGCACCCTCAGCAGTGCTCAGGACTTACTCCAGGCTCTGTGCTCAGAAATCACGCCTGGCAGGGCTCAGGGGACCATGTCTGGTGCCAGAGATTGACTGAATGGAGCTGTTTGAAAGGTATGTGCACCACTCACTGGATTATCTCTTGTGCTTTATGGGAGATGTGTTCCATTGTTTCTTTGAGCTCTTTATGCATCCTTACCAATTCCTCTCTAATATCCTTATCAGAGAGGTTACATTCCTGGTTTAGTCATACAGGCTAGCATCTTCACTCACTAATCTTGGTGGGTTCTACATTGCTTTACCATTGTAAACTCTGCAGCTTGGAGTTGTTTCCTGGGTACGGTGATGTTAAAGCCTACAGTTAGAATGTGTTGCACAGTTATAATGAGTTACAAAGAGGTGAAAAAAACACGGGGCCACAGAGTGAAGTGGAGCAAAGTGGCTAGCAGCCCTGTCTTCCTTATCCGCTTCACAGGTGGGATGCAATCCTGACCTAATCACTGAATTATTTCTCCAGCCTGGTTTGCACAGTTTTAAACAGTAAAGTATTTGTTTTCACTTACCTGATACCCAATAGTTCCATTCATATTTTGGCAAATGTCAAGATCTCATCTTTCTTTATAGCTTAGTAGTATTTTTACATTGTGCATTTTTATCACATCTAAGCTCGCTTATTGGGAATATGGGTTATTTCCCTATCTGGGCTATTATGAACAATATGTTGATTCATTAACAGTAGCCCAGATATGTAAATAGTGTATGTTGCAAGAATGCTAAGTGGGCAAAATAACTGTGGTATATGTACACACAATTGAAGAATATCAAGGTTTAAGTACAGATGAAATCTGAAACTCCTTGTTCTTTGGATGAAACTACAGATTTCCACTCATCCCATTGAGTGAAATTAGTCACTCAAAAGGGAATAAATACAGAATATTCTCTCTCATATAAAAGAAACATACTAAGGAAATAGTAAAAGTACAAATCACAGTAGGTCCAGAAAAATCAGTCTACATAACTGAGTGTAGTGTCAGAGAAATAGTATAGGAAGTAAGGCTTACATGAGCTGACCTCCCTTGAATCCCCACATGACAAACAGCAACATGAGCAATACCAGGGGTGCACTCCTGAGCCAAGAATCAGGACTAGTCTCTATAATAGTGAGGTGTAGTAGTCCAAAGAGGAAAACAGAACTGAGTTTACTAAGGGGGTGGAGCGCAGTTGGATGGGAAGAGATGTTGGGGCATTGCTGGAGGGATGCTGAGATTCCGGGTATGGAGGTGTAATATTGTGTGCCTAGAACCTTATCATGGCAACTAAACAGTTTATTTTTAATTGTAGATAATTAAAGAATAATTAAGCCTCATATTATCTTTGTGTAAAAATACTTAGATGTTTTAAATGCAATTGCCACATAGAACATACACTCAAAATAGTGCCACCATAAACATAGCTGTGCATATTCTTTAAAATTAGTGGAGTTTGGGGAGACAGGATACACTTGGCAGTGCTCATGGCTCACTCTTGGTTCTACACTCAGGGATGACTCCTCGGCAGTCTCAGAGGGAAACTGGAGTGATCCCTGCCTTGCTCACTTGCCAAGCAAGCACTATACTATCTCTCCAACCCAATTAAGTGGTTTTGTGTTAACAGTATGAATACCTATGAGTGTGATTTTATTTTTTAATTTTTGAGACATTCAGAAACTATTTCCCATAAAGGAAAAACAAATTTACATTTCAACCACAGTATATGATGGTTCATTTTTCTCTATATCTCCATCAGCACTTGTACTTTCTGGATTATTTTTAGATATGCTATTCCCAGGAGTGAAATTGTTACATTTTTTAAACTTTCCCTGATAAACAGTTGTGCTGAACATTTTTCCCCCTATGCATTTGTCCATTTTTTTCTTTCTTTTTTTTTTTGTGGAAAAGTTGTTTAGACCATACCTTCTGGAGGTATGTCTTATAGCTCTGTGCTCAGGAATTGTTCTTTTAAATCAATGCTTAGGGGAACCATTCAGTAATGAGGCTAACCAGGGTGAATCGCAGGCAAAGTGAAAGTCTTCAGTCCTGTGTTCTCTCTCTCTGTATAGTGCCACCAGTAAGTTCACCACGTTAATCTTTGAATGATGAGTTTACTTGGAAGGATTTGTAATGTGTAATTATGCCTGTGTGGAAAGTTTTCAGAAGAACAGGGATAAGCTCCTTTGAGTATTCTGCTAGACTTCACATTTCAGCAAGGTGAATGAGTGAAGATTAAAACATATAGCTTCTTCCTTTATGCTTTCTCAATCAGAAATGTTCACTGGAAAAAAATACACCATCAGGAAAGACATAAAAATTCTCTAAAAATGTATAGTTACAGTAGATATTAATCAAAATCTATTTACTAGAATAATGTGAAAGAAAATAATTCAAATTATTTTTAGCAGATGCCATTTAAAAATTCTCTTTATGGATATAGATTAAATTAAAATAGAATAACCACATCTAGAAATTGGTTATAAAAAATTTTAAGTAATATTTTCCTAGAAATACCTAAGGCCCTTCTGCATGCACCTGGGAGCCAATGTCTCAGAGAGAAAAGTGATCCTCAAAGATTTGCTACCCTAAAGAACTCAAATTTCCTCATTTACAGTGTTCAATATATGTAATGTCTGTCCAAACCAAACTATTTGACTAAAACAAATAGACTTTTCAAAAACAAGAAAAGATATTTATAATTGTTCCTACTTTCATTTTAATTACTCAGAACACTGCATTACCCAGAATATTGCTATCATAAAGCTTTTTTTTTAAAATTTTTATTTTTAAATTACCGGGACACCGCCAACCCCCCCCCCCCCCCCCCCCCCCCCCCCCCCCCCCCCCACGCAGTTTCTCCACATGAAAATTCAGATAATCTGAAGAAAAAATATCTGATCACTAAAACATCAAATAATGACTGATACTTACCGCATAGCGTATGTAGATGCTGTGACCATCAAGAAAAAGCACCAATACCATGCAGATTCCTGTCAGGCCAGGAACTACAGAAACAGAAGCAGGATCTAACTTAAACCACACTGAAAACGATGTACACAAAATTTTACCTTAATATCTAACCCACTAAGCTATTCTGTGGGAAATGCATTCAAACTGTGTCTAATTCTCTCCATACTTTCTATCTCATAACAGCTGGTTTAAAAATTAATACAATTTCAAAGAGCTTAAGACAAACTCTGGAAGAAATAAGAATACCAGTGGAAGGTTTTGGGCATGGTGGTGGTGGTAAGGTATCACGTGTCTTCCCGTTGCTCATCGATTTGCTCGAGCAGGCTCCAGTAACATCTCCATTCATTGGGAATGAGGTCCATTATTGTTAATGTTCTTGGCATATCGAATATACCACGGGTAGCTTTCCAGGCTCTGCCGTGGCTCTGGGTTCATCCCAAAGGGGCCCAGTTTTTTTTCTATGTCAGACCATCAACCATTGAGGTGTTGCAGGTGTGGCTGTGGTGCCCAGCTGCATTGACAGGTGGCAGACAGGAGACAGGCTTGTCTATACCCAGGGCTTTGCCTCGTGGGCCCTGGATAGTAAGGTATACTTCAAAAAATATAAATATATATATATATGTGTGTGTGTGTGTGTATGTGTGTGTATATATACATGTATACACACACACATATATCAACTATCTATCTATCTATCTATCTATAAAATATATATATATATATATATATATATATATATAGGTTCTTGGGGCCATGCCAAGTGGTTGCTCAGTGCTTACTTCTTGCTCTATACTCAGGGATTACTCCTGCTGGGGTTCAGGGTACATAATGGGATGCCAAGGCCTGAACCCAGCTTGACCAAGGCAAGCATCATACCCATCATACTATTGTTCTGGCGCCCAAATCATAAATGTCAACACTATCATAAATGTGTCACCTAAGATCTAACAATTAAATTTTATTTAAAAAATACAAATTGTACCATACCATTGCATTTTATCTAAACTAATTTATTTTTCTATTTACAAATCATCTACATAGAATGATGAAAACGAACATTTATGGATATTTGTTATCACAATGTAAAAAAATATGACAGTGCAGGGTTAATGTCCAACACTTTTATCGATCTGATTTTCTCCACTATAAAACTAAAATTGGGTCAGAGTCATTGTACAGGGCGTCACGGCATTTCTTCACAGGTGCTGACCCTAGTTGGATCCCCGCATCCCATATGGTTCCCCAAGTACCTCCAGGAGTAATTCTTCAGTCACAGCCATGAGCAACATAAGTAACCCCTGGGCATCTCTGAGTGTGACTCAAAAAACATTCAGTTGGGTCAATCGTCTGCCCTAGTTTCTCTAGGTAAGTTCTGAGGGGCTGACAACGTGGGAAGAAGATGATTTCCATTACCACAATATTAATTCTTTCACGTAATTATTGGAGACTAAAATACCAAAGTGATGCTGACAGCTATTTTCAGGTCATTCGAATTATTTAAATAAACACAAACTCTGACAGAGCTTTTCCAGACACCTGGCATTCTCTTTTGAACAGTCCTACTTCCCTGCAGCAACTTACCTTCAAGAGGTATCCGTAAAGGAATGAATGGTTTCATAGCACAACTTCACTGTGTATCATTAGGAACCAGGGCAAAAGGAACTCAGCTATTCTTATAAGAACCGGGATAAATATGTGTATGATGTGTCATTTCAGCTAAAGCCCAAGGGTGGGAAGAAGTTGACTAGGTGGGGGAAAGCAGAGAAGGTGGGACGCTGTACCGAAGCAAGGCTGTGGTTAGGAAGTCAGGTTCCAGGGTGCCGCAACTGACAGTAAAGGCAGAAGACTAATAAGACACATTGCCTAGTACCATCAGAGCATATCCAGGATACACCATGACACTCGTGCTTTGGACCATTGTCTCTGTTTAATACCACATCATTTTAAAAAAATACATAGAGTGACTTGGATTCACTATCATGAGAAATTGCCTGCAAATGCGGAAGTATTTATCATACTACATTCTAAATGTAACACCTTTATCATACAATCAATAGTTTTATACCCTTTCAAATTTAAGCGTTTTAAGCATTTCATAAGTTCCAAGGCTTTGATAATACTTTGTATTATAGAAACTAGTACTAAAGCTCTTATTTATTTCTCTTAAGTTAATTCACATAAACCAAAAATTACAGCTATTCTTATGTAAGTTTTTGTTTTTCTGCTTTTTTCTCCTATATAGCTTCCAATTCTTAAGGTTTCCATAAAAATATAATAGCCCAGAGAATAAGGAAAACTAAACTGTGTTCCTGAAGAGAAAATTGTTAACTGCTTTATGAACAGGAAGGAAAAAATTGCTTGAATTGTCCCTTTACCATCAAAAAAATCGATTCAAAAGAAAAGGGATGCAATTTGCAGGGTCCAATCTCAGTCTGATAAGCAATTCTCATTTCTAACATTAGACTCCAGTCATTAGAGACACCATCTCAATGACTTAACCATCCTTGTCTTTGAACTAAATGCTAAAATCACCCAAAAATACAGTTTTCTCCTTTTTAGCATCATAAACATAAGATAAAGAAAAGAAATTCAGAAATGTCTACCAATAAATTAGTAAAGACTGAGAGTTTTATAAACAATATGTGTGTGAAGGGAAATTTAGTTATACATAAAAAAGGAGACACTTCAAGATACATAACTGATTTTTTAAGGAATTTCTCTTCTTTTCATAACTTTTTTCCCCCAACAGGGGCCATACCCAACCATGCTCAGTTTACACCTGTCTCTGCACTCAAGGATCATTCCTAGTGATATTGCTCTAGGGATCATATGGGCTACCAGGAATCGAACCCAGATAGACACAAATGCAAAAAAAAAATGTGCCCCATCCACTGTACTGTCTCTCTAGCCCCTGTTTGTAGTTTTATTTTTTTTAAATACAAAATATTCTACTAAATGATCAAATGAAGAATTCCATTGGTACATAGAAAGTTTGGGGATTCTTTGTGGTGCTCTGAGGATAGGAGTCTCTTCCATGAGTTGTTCTTCCTGTCCTTGCCACATCCTGCCCCTCAAAGTGTTGCAGGTGTGGCTGCAGTGCCCGGCTGTGTCAACAGGTGGCAGACAGGAGACAGGCTTGTCTACACCCAGGTCTCTGCCCCATGGGCCCTGGATGGCTGATAGTCTGACACAGAAAAATACTGTGCCCCTAGAATGAACCCAGAGCCACGACAGAGCCTGGCAAGCTACCCAGAGTATATTCGATATGCCAAAAACAGTAACAATAATGGACCTCATTCCCAATGAATGGAGATCTTACTGGCACCCGCTCAAGCAAATCGATGAATAATGGGAAGATAAGTGACAAGTGACAAATCCTCACCACATACCGGGCACAGAGCAGGTCCTCTGGGCCACTTGGTACCATGTTGTTTTCATCAGTGGGCTACAAGGAACTTAAATATGTGTTTACCTAATATTACTTTTCTTTCATTTGAACCCCATCTGTTTAACTGGTACTTCTGATTTCACTGCAACTTTATACTTGTATTCCTAGCATTTTTTCTGATATGTAAATTTCCCATATGTAACATTTAAACCTAATTTTAAGTAATTTTATTAAGTAGAATTTTATTCCATTTGGTGCTTAAGTTCCAGTATTTTCCTAAATCTTCATAGACATTCATATTTGAACCTTTAAAAATATTAATAACTTACCAGTTGTGAAGAGAAGTTTTCTTGGATCCTGTGGAAAAGAGGAAAAAAATTAAATTAAAAACACTGATAACATAAAATCCTATAGAACACTGAGCGAGTCAGAAAGATAAAACTTTCATCTTAGTAGCAAATGACAAAATTTACAAGCTGGTATTAATGGCATCGGTACCCTTTTGATCATTCTGAGACTCAATATATTTGAACTGATTAATGTGACTACAATATATATTCTATATGCATTAGCCAATTTATCCCTATAAGTTCCCAACAAAATGAGTATCAAAAATGATTTTTTGAGAATGTAGATAGGGGGTTGTACATTATAAATTCAGTAATAATAATACAAATAACTTAATGTTTCAAGTGCTACTAAAATTAGCTGTGTAATATAGAAGATAGATTCCTCATTCAGAAATAGATTTTTTAAAAATCATAACAAAAAGTAATAATTGTGTTAATTGTGCAACAAAAATTATCATTGTATTAGTTCCTTTTGCATATGCCATCATATAATGAACAAACTACACTCAACTCTTCTGAAAAAAATTATATCGGTTTATATTTCATCCTAATGATGCTGAAGAATACACTTTTTTATTTCTTTTATTGTATTTAATAAATCTTGGATGAGAGGGGCCAGAGTGATAATATAGCAGGTGGGGCATTTGCCTTGTACACAGCAGACCTGGGCTCAATCCCAAGTCCCAAGTATCTCATGGGGTCCCCCTGAGCACCGCCATGAGTAATTCCTGAGTGCAGAGCCAGGAGCAACCTCTGAACATTGCTGGGTGTGACCCAAAAATGCAATAGAAAAATTCTCAGGTCAGTGTAGACTATATACAAAGTAGCAAGACACATAAATTATGTCATTTTAAGGGCTTTCAAAATGGATTACTTGCCTAAATATACGCTTTTCTTGCATAAATCAAATGCCTTCTACCCCTGGAATTGGATAAAGGGTCACTAGACAATCCTGATGTATAAAACACGAGTGAAAATACAAGACAGACTGAACACGGTGGGAATAACTGAAATATGAATAACTATACAAACTCAGAAGATGGAAGAGTTAATATTGACTGGGAATGAAGATTAACTGTTAGAGTAATAGTTTCACAGATGCTATTAGGCAGAGTTAGCCAGGCTATGGAGTTTACATTGTCACTTGCCAGAAGGTGGGTCTTTGGAGTTCTGGAAGAGTCAAAGTGAAAGCACAAAAGCAAGAACAAAAGGCAAAGGTCACAAAATCATCATTTCCAAAAACAATTCATATATCTGTTTAGCATTAATTGTGCATATGTGTTTTCAGTCTAGTGAATTTACAGGTACCTATTACTTAAAAATAGTCATTAATAAATTAAAGATGTAGTAAATAAAAATATAAGAATGAAACAAAGATAAGATATAATTAACAATGACTTATAATTTTTATTCACCTAATAAACAAAAAATTAAGAGTTGTATGTTAAGTGGGGTGAGTACATTAGGTAGAGAAAACTTTGTGGAAGCTAAAACTGGACTTTCAATAGTAAACTTAGTGCAGCATAATGCATGAGTGTTTATTTTTCATGCATATCTAAAACATATGTTATTAAGCAACAATATTTTAATAAATATATGTATATACTTATGAATTTTATCAAAGACATATGATTTAAACCTTGTGGGTTTTTTCTGTGCTTTTCATCTGTTTTTTCTTTGGGTGATGGAAGGAGGTAAGCATCTGATCACAGGAGTGATAATTACTGAGGAGGAAAAGGTGAGGTAAGAAAAGACAGAAAATAATCTTAATATTTACGGTCAACTTGTCCAATAGAATAGGTTGGTAAAACAGGACAAAAGCAGTTTATTAGTGATGCAGTTTTAGTATAGAAAAAACAAAGGACTTTGAGGACCAGGATGCTAACCAACTAAGTGCATGTTCAAAAAAGTCAAGATCTGACTTGGCACATTACACATATAGTTTCATCTAATGTGGGACTTCATACAGAAGACTAGGTCAGATGCTGCTTACTATAGAATTTAACTTCCAGGGTTAAGGACTTTAACCCTACTTCCAGGGTTAAGGTCTCTTCTTTCAAGGATTAATAAACAAAAAAAAAAGGATAGAATGAACCACAAAAATACAATCATATCTTTTAAGATCAAATAAACTTATTATCCACGATCCGCAAATCGTCCCTTTTTTCCCTGCCCCCTTCCCCCCAAGACATTCTCTGAGCTACTAAGGTATTTTTTAGATAGTCCCTACAGAATGATAGGAGTTAGGCCAAAGTTGTCGGGAGGGAGAAGGTGGGTTGTGATCGGTAACCAACTGTACATAGAAAAATGAAAAAGGAGTCAGTCTCCCAACTCCCATTTTCAGCAGGAGAGACTATGAAATAGTAATTATCTATATTTTTCTACCGAAAAAGGAATAAAACTCAACCTGACAACTGCATTTTAAAAAGCATACAAAGGAGCAACAAGGTAAAATTTTCTGTGAAAATCAGACCTTCATTAATTATTTTATGACAAGTAAAAGGAAAATGAGCTGAAGACTACCCACCTCATCTTGGTATCTTGCTGCGTTTAGTTCAATGAACTCTTTGTTGTAGTTCACCGAGAAGTTCAGGGCATTTACTAGATGGGCAGCCACATGAATACCTAAGAACAGTTGCAAGTCAGTGTGACTTTCGTGAAATCATTCTGTAAAGAGGAGTTAGTTCCCCTTCCTCAGTAAATACAAAACCAAACTTTGACAGTTAAGTGAGCAGTTAACTATTTAAGCAAAATACATATGTAATCTTGTTTGCAGGCAATTTTATTATTAGAACTCATACAACAGAAATAAATCTTCAAAGGTAGAAGTAAAGTAATGCTAGTAAGGCAAAGATTAGAAACACAGAAAACACTGTCTTCCCATTCATCATCGATTTGCTCGAGCAGGCTCCAGTAACATTTCTATGAATATTTATAAGAATAAATGCATGCCTATTGTTTTGGGGACATTTATTTGTCAATTTAAGTAGTGCCTGAATATTCAGTTATTCCAATTTTTCAACTAGAGTGGTTTATATCTATGGGAGCACAGATCTGCTGAATATGGGCACACTAAAAAGTTTAATCAGTAAAATTCTTTCACAGTTCACCAAGCCTAAACATGATGACTAAATCTAATAGCAAAAAGTATTGGTAACAACTTTTTGACATAAAAATCATGGGAAAATAATCATTATCATTTCACAATCAACTTCCAGAAAAGAACAGGAAACAGTAATGAACTCAAATCAATTATAAGATAAAAGTTTCAGTTTACTAGAGATTTAAAGATAAATACATTTTGACATGGACAGGGAAGGGAAAGTTATATTCAGAAGGTTGGACATGATGGATCAAACAGCCCTCGTTAATTGAACAATATAATACTCTCCTTCTCCAATATATTATATAGGGGGTATATAAAAACCCATATAACATAATAGGTTTTAAATTAATACTATATTATAATGTACTGAAAATAATCACTGATAATTGGCTGGAAACCTGATTTGTCTAGCCCAAACTGCTTCATTAAGTTTATTTCTTTGAAGAATAATAATGATAGTAATAAGAAACTTAATAAGACATGATCCAAATTATTTAGTTATTCTAATATATAGACTGTAGGTACACAAAACAAGGGCCTGACCCAAAAACAGAAATATACAGAGCACCCTTCAACTTTAATTAGAGATAATCTAAGACTTCTCACAAAGACCATTAAAGTTAGATAAGAATAAAATGTTAAATAATCTAAAGCTATTTAAAAGTATTTACTATTGCAGACAGTAATCCAATTAGAAGGGTAGTTGGATCAAGATTATTAAAAAAAGCGAACAAGCAGTTGGAGATGGTTACAATGAATTAAATAAAGGATTTCTAGATGACACTCAATATGCATATGTACAAAACTAATCAAACTTTGCATCTTATACTTAGTCTATTTTAAGTTCCTTAATTTTAAATTTTGAGTCAACTCTATAGATCAAAATTGCAAATAAGTTATCATTCTTTCTGAATTAAAAAATTACCAGTAATAAGTGAATCTGAGATACAGCCTTAAAAATATATTCACTTGTTTTACAATTTCTATTGAGACACTGATTGACGATGCTCCTAACAATGTAATTAGCATCCAATATACACACGAAATGCATACAATATTTTAACACCATATCCACCACTAGAGTATCCATTTCCCTCCACCACTGTACAAAATTCTCATCCCCTTCCCACCCTAGGAAGCTCAAGTCTATAAACATACTCTGGTTCTGTTGCCTTTGGTGAGTTGTTATTCCATTACTCTCGATTTTTCAATCCCACATGGAAAACATTCATTCTGTGTCTGTTCCTCTCTTTTTTTTTTTTTTTTTTTTTGCTTTTTGGGTCACACCCGGCAATGCTCAGGGGTTACTCCTGGCTCTGCACTCAGGAATTACTCCTGGCGGTGCTCGGGGGACCATATGGGACGCCGGGGATCGAACCCGGGCCGGCACAGGCCGGCGCGTGCAAGGCAAACACCCTACCCGCTGGGCTATCGCTCCGGCCCCTGTTCCTCTCTTTCTCACTGACTTCCCTCAGTTCACTTACTTAGTAACAATATGTCAAAAAATTCAGGGCTTTTCATTTGAGGCACCAGAGAGGACGCTTTGCTGAGTATTTTACTTGAATTTTCTCACAACAAAACAATGAGGTATATAAAAAAAAAATACCCATAATGTTATAAGAAAATAAAGACTATAACAGTAAGTAGCAAAATATCAGCACACTGATGAGGGACAGGTGCAAAGAATCAGAACACGCTTGCCCAAGGCAATGTTTAGTGTCTTGTTTGCTCACAATAAAAAAAGAAATATTTTTTGTGATATTTTATTATACCACCATAAGATATACAATTACAAAGATGTTCATGTTTGGTTTTTAGTCATACAGTGTTCCAGCACCCATCCCTCCACTAGTGCCCATTTCCCACCACCAATGTCCTCAATTCCCTTCCCCCTGTCCCCTCGCCTGCCTCTATGGCAGGTTCTTTTACCTCTTTTCTCTCTTTCACTCTCTCTCTCTCTCTCTCTCTCCCCTTCTCTTACACATTGTGGCTTGCAATACATTCATTTAGAAGTTACTATGTATATCCCTTTGCCTATATTCAATGCTCAGTTCTAGGCTGGCATTATCATTTTCAATGATTATTAGTACACTGCTCCCTTCTCTTACTTGCCTAACCTCTGACTCCCACACACTTGCGATTGATTCCAACTATTGACATGACCTTCTAATCCATGTTTTGCCTGGCCTTGGATAATGGTATCATTATATGTATACATATATATGTATGTATAGATATATAGATATAGATATAGATATAGATATAGATATAGATATAGATATATCATGCAAATAAATGCAGTAGAAAAATCCTCTACAACATTGAAGCTAAAGGCATCTTCAAAGATGAAACACCACTAACAAGGCAATTGGAGCAAAGATAAACATATGGGACTACATGAAACTAAAAAGCTTCTGCACCTCAAAAAAACAGTGAACAAGATACAAAAACAGTCCACAGAGTGGGAAATAATATTCACCCAGTACCCATCTGATCACTGTATCACTGGCTTCCCGTTCATCATCGATTTGCTCGAGCGGGCACCAGTAACATCTCCATATATCCTGTCTCATGCAAGTAGAGCCCAAGGGTACCTGCTTGCTCCAGGAACATAAAGGGCCTCAAACTATTCCATCAGGTCATGGGAATAAGGTCTATAATTGTTACTGGTATTTGGCATATCAAATACGACACAGGTAGCTTGCCAGGCTCTGCCGTGGGTAGCATACTATTGTAGTCATCTCAAAATCCAGCATTTATTGATGAAGTGCGCTGCCACAATGGTCTTCAGGGTGGAGTTCTGATGAGAGGGAAGACCAAATGTGGAAAACCGGAGACCCTTATGGAGTTGGGGGTCGTCTGGCTTTGTTGCAAGGCTCTGCTGGGGTGACAGGCCAGGGCTAGGACCCGCCATCCCTCCCCGGGCACCTTGTGAGTGGCTGGGCACAGGGGAGAGCCAGTAGCAGCTCTGCCCCATGTCTGTGAGTCGCTGTATCAGCATACCTGGGCTGGATTTAAAAAATACTGCTGCAGGGTGGATCTTGATGAGCCAGGCTGTGATAGGCTGGTCTGCTGGGTGGAGTTCTGATGAGGGAGAAGTCTGGATGTGGAAAATGGAGGCCCTCATGGAGTGGGGGGCGGTCATCTGGCTTGTTGCGAGGCTCTGCTGGGGTGGTGGCC